>JACEFZ010018790.1:0-13734 GCA_014155875.1 Cepaea nemoralis | reverse complement strand
TTTTTTTGGAATTTTAGCACTTTTTTCCACAATTGTTTCACTAGCAGCCCAAAAAGGAAGAAAATTTTGTCGCTACGCATTGTGCTTTACGTAGCACAAACTACCCCAAAAAAAGTAAAAAAAATAGCACAAAAAAGCCTTGAAGAAAAATAACACAAAATAGCAATAAAAAAAAAACTGGGTGGGGGGTATTTTACCCCCGGGTTGTGGGACCAAGGTTAAATAATGTGCGATTCAATATTACATTTGCGATTTGCTTATGCCATGCAATTATGCTACCGGGACAATATACACATTTTTCTTGAGGACTTGTGGTGCCCCCCAAATGTTTGGTGCCCTAGGCACGTGCCTTGTTTGCCTAATGGTTAATCCATCCCTGTGTAGGGTGTTGTTGGTGTTATAATCATGGAAAAAATGACAATGCTGATCCCATCCCGTGTAAAGGTAGGGTAGACACCAGATCCCGGGCAAATCGTGTGAGAATAAATTTGACTCCGGATAAGAAGACTCAGCGCATCATTTAAATGTCGCAAGGGTATTTTGGGGGACTGCATTTATTGGCAAAGTAAAATCTCATGTGTAGTCTTCAGTAGTCTGGCTACCCGCCGATGATTTGAATGCGTTGCTTTTATGTAATGACATTATTTCTTGAAGAGGTGGGCGATCGACTGATATTGCAGACACGTTAATGTTCTGACCGATGTCCATTTGTGCTAATTGTGTGAATAACGTGTATGCTGACTGTTCTTGATTGATAACAAAATATTGCTAATTACTTGACCATACCAACGACCCAAACCATTTCCTAGATAACACCCTCAATTATTGAAATACCTGGAAAAGAGGGGGAAGTGACGAAGAAAGTAAAAATTAAAGGAAAACCTGAAAAGCTTAATTTAAGGGTACGGTTGGGTTGAGAAAGGGGCACAGCTATTAATACACGTATTATAAAAGGCGGATGAGAAACCGTTCTATTACTTCTGCTATTTTGAAACTGAAACTAGAACTTCGCTAGACTGATGAATTCAGTATGGTTTTCAATTCGCAGGATGGACAGGTAGGTTTTTTGTTTTTTTAAAAATTCGCATATCCTTTTACAGGACATCGCTGTCAACAACAGCATCTTTCAGCTGTCTGTTGATTTCTTGGCAAGATTACGCTCAGTAGTTTGCCATTGCTTTCTGAGCGGCCGGCTCAGTTATCCCGCAAGTCACCAGCGGGGGACGAACCGCTCCCCGTTCTCGCCCGCTACGAGACTGCGTGATAAACGGGATTACGGAGAAAGTGGTGTAACTCCTCGGCCAGAGAGACCGGCGACAGGTAGGTATGTAACTGAATATAACAATTAGCTAGTAATTATCAATGTTATTTAAGTACACACTTATGTGAGTAAACGTTAATTTTGACCAACATGTAATCATTCATTTTTGCCGGGTACCCTATCCTTGTATTAACAAAAAATGTATTTCAGTTTTCAGGATGTAACGATTTTAAGAGGCCATTTAACCCTAGAACGACCAAGATTTTATTAAAGAAAAATGGTTACCAATGGGGTCCATACGAACCCCACAACTTAATATAGTTAAAACTATAATGTTTTAATAAGTTTTTAATGCAATTGTATTTTTAATTTTGATTTATTAATCATTACAAAGTGTTCAGATAAATGAATGCTTAAATATTTTACTTACACACACGAACCAGCAAAGAATCTTGAAAATTATGAAGTGCAGCGGTCACAATGTTCTTATGATGACCACAAAGTTATTGCAAGTACCACAAACATCTCTAAATTTTCTGTCAATTTCCCGTGGGCAAAGGTGACAACGACTTCGTTTTCTAGATCCACAAGGATTCTCTGCTAGTTTAGGTGAAAGGTTCCCAGGCTGACATGTTTGGCCCATTTCGATGAGTCCTTCTGCAAGTTAATCAAAAACAGTCGGCGTTTATGTAACTTGTGATTCATTCAGGATTGAGGTGCATCCATAGAGCAAATGCATTCATGAATGAAACATCTAGCATATTGTAGAAAATGACTACAGGCAATCTCTTTGTCTTCCATTTGACTGAATAACAGCGCAACATTTGATCGATTGTGTCCACTCAACCTTTCATGTGATTGTAGTCAAGGATCATCAATGGTTTTTTTGGAATCACAACTTTGATCCACATCTGGCTGATCATGCATTGTACTAAGAAGTACAACCACTTTTCCTTTCTTTGGACAATAGGAAGCCAGTGCTATACTATCAATGAAAGCAACCTTTGTGGAAAACTGAACGCGATCTTTTCCTGAAATCAGACTTGTTTCCCCTTTTATATCTGTCCGAATTTCAAGCTTGTAAAACAGTTGTTGCAAGTCATATTCCTTCCACTATTTTCCTAGCCTTTCTCCTTCATTTCCTTTTTCTTTTCTTGTGGTTTCCCAGGTTCTCTGCTGGTGTAAACTTGCATATTGAAAGCATATGAATTATCACTGTCACAACAGTACCAAATTTTAATGCCATATTTGCAAGGTTTTGGGGGAATATACTGTTTGAAAGGGCATCTTCCTCTAAATGCAACTAACTGCTCATAAATTGTTACGTTGCACGGCGGAACATAGCAGACCTGTAGATTTCTTGCCCAGTTGTTGAATACTTGCTTTACTGGCTCAAGGTTATCATTTCTTTCATGTTGTCGTCTCTGCTGGACATTATCAAATCGTAGACATCTGGGAATTGCAGTAAATCTATTTCGTTAGCATTGTCTTTGAAAATATTGCACGTCCGTGTTCTTTATTCCAAACGTTTACCAATAGCTTCATATTTTGATTTATAATCATCAGCCACAATCAAAACTGCAAAAAAAAAAACAAAGCTGTAGTTCAATTATCTACAAAGTGATCCATTTGTTCTGAAACACACTAATTCCTTCTTGGTTTGTCCATTTCAGTATGTCATCTGTCACACTTTATGTCATAAATAATTGAAACGTTGAAATTATTGAATCAATGTTTCTTTTTGCATGTCGAACTGGGCCATGATTTTGGATGAAAATATTTTTGGCAAGATCATTAAATATACTGCTGTCTTCTTTTATCAATAAGTTTTGTCCACCTGCTGAAATAAATGTGTTATGAAGTCTCATCTCATCATGTTCCTCTTGTACCTTGCGGTGTCGAGGTGAAGTATAAACAGCGGGAGAGTGCCCGCTTATGGGCTTCATGTATCGATATTCCCATGGACTCTGTTATTCCCTGCGTCCATCTTATATGTGGTCGGCCACTTCCTCTGCTTCCCTCTGGTCTGTACATCATTGCTTGTTGTGGTATACTGTTAGTTGGTAACCTATTTGCATGGCCAAACCATTTGACTTGCTGCCTTCTAATAAAATCTAGTGCAGCTATAACCCCCACTTTAGTCCTGATTTCTTAATTTCTGATCTTATCTCTTCTTGATGCATTGAGTATTCTTCTCAGGAATCTCATTTCTGTTGTTGTGATTTTTCTTTTCTCTTTTTCTGTCATTGTCCAGGTTTGGCATTGGTAACGTAGACTTGGTAGGAAGATTGTGTTATAAAGTGCTTTCGTATTAGTTATTGATACATGTTTGTTCTTTAGTATTGGTGCCATTTTGCGGAAATCGCAAAAGATTTCATTTTGAATTTGCAATTACCGTGGAAATAACCCATGCTCCACATTCGAACAATATCAGTGACTGTGTGTTTTAAGTGTTTCAGCCAAAGTATAATTACTTTATTCACTTTATATTATTTGTAACTCAACAGTATGCAACTGACGAGACGCAACGAAATATGCCAGGCAACAAATCGTGCAACATATTGCTTGACCTTTTTTTTTTTTAGCATATCCTTTACAGGAAATCGCTGTCAACACCAGCATCTTTCAGCTGTATGTTGATTTCTTGGCAAGATTACGCTCAGTAGTTTGCCATTGCTTTCTGAGCGGCCGGCTCACATACCCCGTAAGTTACCGACGCGATTCGAACCACTGCTGATTCTCACCGTCATCACGTTACCGACGAGAGTATACGAGATTACGGAGAAAAGTCATAACCTCTAAGCCACGAAGCCGGCTGCTTGTGACTTCTATGTTTAAATTCAACTGCAGTAGAAGAGACATTCTCGGTTTTCCCCTCCTTCACACAACTACAGAACGCTTGTGAGTTGTTTTTCTTCCACATCTTTTACAGAACACTGCAGCCAATACCAGCATTTCTGCCGCTGTGATATATTGGCAAGTTTACGTTCAGTAGTTTGCCATTGCTTTCTGAACGACCGGCACCGATACAAACGCAAAACCAACGCAACGCGGTCTGTTGCCAAATCGCGCGCAGTAGTGTTTCGAACGCGGGTATACGGGATTACAATCTGCGTCCGTAAGCACTTTGCCACGGAGACGGCTGTGAGCTATTACAGGAGAAAATAAGCGCATCTTCACTTCAGAGGTCGTGTTTACATCAATTTTGAAAGTTGTACACCCGCACCCTGAATCTAGCGATACGTGTTGCATGGGCGCCGAAAATAGCTTGTCATAGTCGTATGTGGGAGTCTGTGACGACATGTTTACACATTCCGAAGGTTGTGCATTATATTTTGGCCTTCGTCGTTCCGTTCACGCGTGCAATTTTCTCGGAAATTTTTGGGGGTCATCGCTGGAGCTACGGAGTTTATGCTTCGCGCAAACGCTTTCGACAGGCCGCCCCGTGGAAAGCGACCGAGCTGTATGGGATAAAACTCGGTGCAATAATGTTCCTCTTGCCTTTTACATATTTTTTTAAAAACCCACACACAGTAAAAAAAAGTCGCTTAAAAGTCGACAGGGTCGGTTTCATTGCACCGGTTTTATCCCATATGGCTCGGTCTTTTTCAGCAGCACGGAAAGCGTCGCACAAAGCACGAACTCCGTAACACACACAAACGACACACACAATAGCTTTATGTGTCCCAATAAATGGAGCCAACGTGTTATATATCAGACGCAGTTTTTAAGACGCAAGTTGCAGACGGATGTAACGGCCACAAATTGCGTCGCTTAATATATACAGACAGTGGGTGACATCTATTGTAGTAACTGGCTCAAACTGAGTAATGAATAAATAACTTTAGGATGCTTCTATCTGTCTTTTAACATTTACTTTCGTTTCTGAATTGTGACAAAGATTTGTCTGTGTGTATACAGGAAGGCCCCGGTTAAAGTCGGGGTTACGTTCTTGGAAAACACGACTTTATGTGACACTACGTACACTGTATATCGAAACATTATTTCCCATTGAATTAAATGAAATACAGTGTATTATGTAATGTTTATTTTGATGGTTGTTGATATTTATTGGCTAAATAGAGGTGGGTTGGAGGGCGAATGATAGAGTTATTGGGACGTAGAGGCATTAAATTCTGCCTCTTCATCTGAGGATGAAACTAACCTTTTTCTGCCTCTTTTCCTGGATCTTCTCTGCTTAAACACAAAATTTGTCAAATGTCTGCTGCACAGCCTGTTTCCTTTTCTCTATGTAAAGCTCCATGTAACAGTTGATGGCGCTTGTTACTGCTCTCGACACTTTGGAGCTCCATTCTCTGTTCCAGGAGATCCTCAATTATTATGTCCATTGCCACATCAATCAGTTGAAAGAATTGTAACAAACATTTAGATGTCAACATTCGAGGTGTGGGGGTGGCAACAGAGTGCTCCGCTTCCTGCTGAGCTCTCTGCGCTTCAAGTTGAATTAGGTCCTCATTAGACAAATCTTCTCCATATGATGCAATCAACTCTTCAATGTCAGCTTCCTCCATCCCTTCAAAGCTAGCTTTAGTGGCTAAGTTACTCTTCCTGCTGAGCTCTCTGTTCTTCAAGTTGAATTAGGTCCTCATTAGACAAATCTTCTCCATATGATGCAATCAACGTTTCAATGTCAGCTTCCTCCATCCCTTCAAAGCTAGCTTTAGTGGCTAAGTTACCGATCTGTTGTCGAATAGCATGAACGTCGTCAAATTCACAAAAGTCGTGCACACATTCTGGCCACACTTTTCGCCACACAGCATTCATGCATGCTGACGTTATCTCACTCCATGAATCCGCAATGTTGTCGATGGCCTTTAGGGTGTTGTAATCTCGCCAGAATCCCTTAATGGTAGGTTTATCTTTACCGTCCGTAGCCTTGATGAGCTGTGAGAAGGTGTGACTCAAATAACTTTTGAAAGTTGAAGTTACACATTGGTCCATTGACTGGATAAAGTGAATTTGTGTCCCATTGTGACAACGACGTTGTAGCGAAACGACGTAAACCGAAGTGACGTATAGCAGCGCTTTCCTGTATTGTATGTTCTCTAAAAGCCACTTTCGGAGTTGTCTGTTATAATCTCCATTCCCTAGCACCATATGTATGTTCCCAGTATAACCCACTTACAACTAGAGCTACCACCTCTATAACCCAGAAAGGGAGTCTACGTGGCGAAGTGGTTCGATTTCGGGTTAAGTTGTTTGGTTCACGAGTGCAATTTTCTCAGACACTTATTTGGGTCGTCACTGGAGATACGTACTTCGTGTTTTGTGTGACGCTTTCGCAAGGCCGCCATGCGCCAATAGACCGAACCATATAGAATAAAACCAGCTGCGGTAAGTTCTGCCCTCTTGCCTTTAAAAAAACCTCCTGTATTAAAACCCACAAAAGAAGATATTTGTATCGGGAAAATTAGAACTTCTAGTCGGAGCCCGAGTCCATTTTGCGAAAAAAAAAAAAAAAAAACTTTTCACCAATTGTCAACCAGCCTCTGTAGCTCGGTTATAATTTTAGTTGGTCGTGGTGCGGAATGAGTTTGTTAAGTTTTTCTGCGCCAGTGTTAGCTGGCTTATCGGTTTGCAGAGTTTGTGTCTGTGACGTCAGCTGGGGGGATTGGTTTGCCGACAAGTTTTTCTTTGAGTCTATCTCCTCTGTGGTTTCTATTGTCAGTGTTGGCTACTTGTGCCTTTCGCATGGCTGGGCAGTCCTTATAAGGACTTTTTATTTGGTCTTTTTGGCTCCTTTTTGTGTATTATCTGTAGAAGCTTTTCGATGTTTTCATTATCTTTCCTGCGCCTTCCTCTTCCCTGCGCCTATCGGATTCTTTGCGCCTTTTTTTTTTTCCTTTTCGAGTTCTCTGAGTTCCTCTTGCCTTTCCTCATATGCGCACCGCCTGATGAGGTACTCCAAGGTAAGTGGTGTGGACGTCTTGGTGTAGTCTGAGCCGTCGTCAGCATACCCAGCTAGGATTTATTTAGGGGTCTTCTCCTAGAATTTCTTGGACGTCGTGGTTATTGCTACTGGTTTTAGCTTGCGGTTCCGGCTTGGTCTTTGGTTATGTTTCATCTTGCGGCTTCTCCGTGGTCTATTGCATGGCTTCTGTTGGTTTGTATTTGGGATTGTTCCCTTTCGGCGTTCAGTAATTCTCTTTCGGTCTTGATCATTTGTAGGAATTCTTCGTTCTCCTTCTTTATCAAGACCATGCGTTCCACTTCGTGATTGATGTTTTGCTGAATTTCCTTTAGGTCAGCCAACAGTTTCTCGTTGTCACTGGTTGGTGCCGGTGTTTGAAGTAGCTTGATGTGTTTCTTTAACTCGTCAATCTGTCTTTGTAATTATGATTTTTCAGCTTGTGAGATGCACATGGCTGTCTCGCACCTCCGAACTGCTTCCTTATATTTTGTCTTTGTGGTAATGGCGGTCTTTAAGACGTCTCTGTGTCTTTGGAGGTACGGACAGCCTAGGTATCTTGCTCCATGCTTGACAAGGCAGTTGACACACTTTCTGTTGTTGGGCAGTCGGAAGTCCTTGTCCAGTTTGACCAGCGGACATTCCTTGAATGCGTGGTACTCGGCGCAGTATCAGCAGATCTTGCTGCGACATGTTGTTCTGCTGTGGCCGGCCCTCTGACATCTTGAGCTTTCAGTGATTATCGGAATGAATCCTTCAGACTGTTGTATTTTCTTGTTTATCGATACCTGGTACGGTATCTCACTGCCCTCAGTTGTCACCACAGCTAGTATAGTAGGAATCTTGGAGTACATCAGAATCCGCTCCGCTCTCACGATTCGGATGTGGAGATTTTCCTGTTGCAGCTGCTTCAGGATCTGTTCATCTGTCAGCTCCACTGGAATACGTTTGACAACCCATCTTTAACTGTCTTTGAATCGGTGTTTCTGACTCTGGTGTCTTTCTCCTCCTTTTCATCAGTCTTGGCTCTTGTCTGTGGCGGGTTCTCGCTGGTCTCCCTCGTGATAGCTTCCTTTGATGTGGCTGTAGGTTCAGGTTCATGGCTGCAGATCGCCGATAAATTCTCTACGCTCGCCTTCTTTACGGTTTTGGCGGCTCCCACGCCGCACATCTTGTGATTCTGTTGTCTCTTGTTGTTGGTCTTGCGACGTGACATTTTCATCCCCCGTATCAGGCTTCTTGAACTGTTTGGATGACTTATTCTTGATAGCGCTCTGCAAGTGCGAATGAGAACTTCTAGCGCCCCTTTTTCTCTAATACTAAATTCACATGCACATTATCTTATAGTGGTTTGGGAATGACATTCTATTTGGTAGCAGTTTATCCCAATTATTATGGTAATAACGTGGCCATTAACAACTAACAACTTGTTACATTGTTAAAATTAGGAGTCCCTGTTACACATCGAGGATAGGTTGTTGAGATGTTAAGGCTCCCGAAGCGATTTTGCTTCTGGCTACAGTTTGCTTGTCTAGATAAAATAATTAGCCCATGTTACATTGTAAATGGGAATATTCCTTTAAACAAGTTAATCTTCTTCTTCTTCTTCTTCTGCGTTCATCCGGATTTTTTTTCCGGATGTGACTGCGTTGTGCCTGTTTACAGCAGAGCTGCGTTCTTGCGCCGTTAGGCCGACACATCCGACTTCTGCGGGCATTTGTTGACCGGGTTAACCTTCCCGGAAACAAGTTAATCGATACAATTATCTCGGAACAGTCATAACATCTGATGAGAGGTGCCTTGAAGAGATTAGAACAAGAATCGCTTTTGCAAAGGTTGCCTTTTTTGCAAGAAGGGAAACATCATCATCAGCATCAAGTGCCCTGTCAACTGGCGTAGCCGTTCAGGTATCTCAACAGATCTCGGTCTTTGGTGTTCTGGATTACCTCAAATGATGATATTCCTCCATGCCACTGTCTCAGTCCATCCAGCATCATTTATTTTGGTCGGCTTCTGCCTCTCTTCCCCTTGATCTCTTCAGTTGTCACGATGTTCTCCAATGACTCTCTTCTCAACTCATGACTAAAGAATGCTGTTTTGTCTCTTTCTTCTTGTTGTACTGCCATGATACAAAGTACAGATGATCAGTGTTAATGTGGAGGTAAGGGAGATAAACAAAACACACGGTAAAATAAGAGTTAAACCTATTTACCGAGGGTTACAGCGTGTAATCAATCGCAACTCAGCTCTGTCAATAATTGGACCCACGCCACGTGCGGGGTAGTGATACATGGGAAAAAATCAAATGACTTGACACACAGCTCAGAAGCCGTGAAGATTTGAAAGTCACTCGAGGCTCAGGGGTCGGACAAGAAACAACATCAACAGTTCAACTGCTTATTGAAAGCATAGTGAAATATATCCAGCTCCGGTAAACACCAAATGATGGGGCAGAAGCGAAGGTTGCGACAAGAGATCTGAGAATATCGAACAGGAAAGAATCTCAGAGGGCGATTGTCAGGCTTCCGACAATGAGTCACGTGACGCTACACAGCGACGCATAATTGGTGTGTGTTGGGTGACTTCACAAACTTCAAGCAGGAAGTAACTTGTTAATTTTGAAGACACTAGGTACAGTGATAATGGATAAAACGACATATCTGATAAGGTTAGGGTCACTCCCGGCAGACTATCAGTGCTGGGAGAACGAAAGTGCGGCATATGAAACAATGCATATCTGGTCAGCTGGGATGGCGAGGTGTGCTCAATGAATAAAAAAAAACACACGTATCATTGTGAAACGATGTCAAGAATTCCTTGCCTTCAGTATGTTCACACACATCAACGGGTAGCCTAAAAATGAAAGATGGCAAAATCATAATAGAAAAAGATCAGATTTTACACGCGTGGTCAGATTATGTGAAAGACCTTTATGATGATACAAGAGAAGAATAATATGATCTTCGGAATAATAATGAAGGACCATCAATTTCGAAGATGGAAGTTCAGAATGCTCTTAACAATATGAAATCTGGCAAGACCCCGGGTACAGAGAACATCACAATAGAAATGATCAATGCCTTAGAAGAATATGGAATATACCAAGTCACCAGACTGTTGAACGCAATATACGATACTGGGGATTACCTCCCGAATTATATAATTCTATATTTATTGCAATCCCGAAGAAATCAGGAGCCTTGGAATGTGATCAACATCGAACAATTAGTATAATGAGCCACATGACGAAGATTCTGCTGAGAATTATCATGCAAAGAGTTACGAAAAAAGTACAACCAGAAATAAAAGAAGAACAATGTAGGTTTGTAGAAGGCAAGAGCACAGTAAATGTTGTGTATATACTGAGAACAGTAATTGAACGTTCTATAGAAGTAAACAAAGATCTATATCTTTGCTTTATTGACTACACAAAGGCTTTCGATAAAGTGAAACATGTCGACATGATGACATGAATGCTTAAAGATCTACAAATTGATGGAAAAGACCTTTTTTCTTTTGTTCGCATATCCTTTACAGGACATCGCTGTCAACATCAGCATCCTTCAGCTGATTGTTGATCTCCCGGCAGGACTACGCTCAGTAGTTTGCCATTGCTTTCTGAGCGACCGGCTCACATACCCTGTAAGTTACCGACGCGGAGAGAACCTCTACCAATTCTCGCGCACGTCACAATACTCACGAGAGTATACGGGATTATGGAGAAAGTCGTGTAACTCAAAGACCAGGGAGACCGGCTAAAGTTATACTAGTCAGCTAATAAAGACATACAGTGAAACTTCGATTAACCGTCACCGTCGGGACCAGGGCTGTGTCTCATAACCGAATAGACGGATAACATAAATCTCTTAATACATATGTACAGTAACGTGATTTCACTGTGGGCTTGAGACAAAAATGAAAATAAAATCCTCTACAAGTCAATAATACATACATGTATTTAATTTTTGCAAAGCGATCAATATAAACTTCAATATGAGAGTAGTAATGTACAGAAATATATTGTAATACTATAAACTTACGTTATTTTAAAATAATCTGATATCTCCTTCTGTCTGAGGCTCGAAATTTCTACGCGGCGATGTTCCGTATATAACGCAGAATTGGGATCTCTGGTGTATTTGCCTCCTCTTGCATTTCAAACAAGTCGATGCACTTTGATAACATTGTTTCTGCTTCTGACTAGCTAGTCGTAGGTTTTTTTTTAAGAACTGATCCTTCATAGTCATACATTTCTTCTTCAGTGGTAGCCGCATTAGAAACAGTTTCATCATGTTTCAAAATTTCAAAACCTCCTTTCATTTTGTCACATTCCAACCAATCTGTTACTTCTTCTGATGTAATGTTTTCACTGTTTAGTCATTAGTCCTACATTGTTACACAATTTCGTCAAAACTAACAGTCTCAGTTCCTTCAGTTTTGTCAATAGGTTCAGGCGATAGTTTATTCCACCTATTCGTTAGGTTAGACTCAGTAGTGCCTAATCGGTGGGGAATATCCCCCCTCCCTCAGGGGAGGGGGCGGGGGGATTTGTGGGTCTCCGTGTGGAAGGGGGGGGGGGGGGTGGAATTAAGATTATTTCAAGATAGCGTTAATACAAGTGTCACGGGATACTGCGAGTTTAGTGATTCCCCGATAAACTAAAATATAAAATTACTTGCAATGTATGAGGATGGGAAATTATTGACCGTTAGTCAGAATAATAATCGAGCAATTCAGTCTTGAGCGAGGACAAAGTGACGGTTATTGACCGAATGGTATAGAGGACAGATACAGTTGTTATCAGGGGTCATTGACTGCCGATTTCACCGGACAAAACAACGCGGAGACATCGGGTTGTGGAAAACACGAAGGCATTGATCAAAGAGTTAGAACTGTTTGATGTACGATAAGCGGGAATCAGCGGAGGAGAAGAGACGGAGCGGATAAGGACGAATACGTGATTTCACAAACCTTTGATGGGTAATCACGGCGAATTCGATTGTTTATGTAGGGACATCAAAAGAGAACGGAGAATTGGAACTAAGGTATAAATAGTTGGAAACTTGTGTTTGTGTTTAATGTGCGACCAAATGGAGGGAGAATGGATCTATGCGTCCTTAATTAGAATAGAAATATAGGTCCCTAATTGTTTAGAGGCGGGAATCAGCGGAGGAGAAGAGACGGAGCGGACAAGGACGAATACGTGATTTCACAAACCTTTGATGGGTAATCACGGCGAATTCGATTGTTTATGTAGGGACATCAAAAGAGAACGGAGAATTGGAACTAAGGTATAAATAGTTGGAAACTTGTTTTTGTGTTTAATGTGCGACCAACTGGAGGGAGAATGGATCTATGCGTCCTTAATTAGAATAGAAATATAGGTCCCTAATTGTTTAGAGGCGATGGGACATCGGTGCTTATGTGCTTGTGTATTTCAATTCATGGACTAACATAGATAGTATAAGGTAATCAAGCTTTAGCTTAGTAATCTAGCAAAGTGAACTAGGTGTCTGTGCTTTGCTGTTACCATTTCCTTCTTTTAACTAATCGTCTAGAATTTAATAGAATCATCTGTCTTATGTCAGAGTATCGTTCGGTAGCGTCTGAGTACGGCCGGAGACATACTCCTCACATAAGAATTAGTCTGAAGCAGACTAATATCACCTGGTTATATATCACCCACAGGTTCTACGAAAACTCCTGACATACTCAGAGAAGACAAGAAATTTACTTCACTTGTGCAGAGATACAGTACCTCACCTTAAGAACTAAGATTATAGAAAGGTACTTCACTGGTGCAAAGATAACTAATCACAAATAAGAGAACTCCGTAATTCAAAAGTATCCAGGTTAAGAAAGCGATGTAAAGGACGTTAATTCTATAAAGGCAGAGTGACATAAGCTAAATATATGTGACTGGTTTACTCATATAAAAGAAACCAGGGAGAACTCAAGAACAGTTTCCATGCCTACAAGAAGTGCTAATTAACTAACTGTAGACAGTGGTGATGTGTTTTCAGTGATGGATTTTACTAACTTCCAAAAAGGGAAATCTGTCGAAGTCCGAGACTTACCGTAATCGCATTATTTCATGGTGATCAGACGGGGAACAATCTCTATATATTGGAATACGTCCAAACTCAACCAGAGAGGAGCTCCCCGGGTGAGAGCTGTCCATATATGTGTGATGTATTGTTGCATGGCCGTATCCGGATGAGAGATATGCTACGGAACATAAGACTTCCAGAGTCCTTTCTCGCACTCACACTAGAAGACACTACAAATTACATATACACATTCAATACATACAACTGACATAGTTTTCAGCATTAAATATTTTATTAATGGTTTGAGGAAACTGTTGTCGGGGTATGTTATGAAGGAATAAGAGAGAGAGAGAGAGAGAGAGAGAGAGAGAGAGAGAGAGAGAGAGAGAGAGAGAGAGAGAGAGAGAGAGAGAGAGAGAGAGAGAGAGAGAGAGAGAGAGTAGAAGACAGAATCGGGGAGTGTAGACAAAGGTCTGACAATAGTTCCAAAGGTA
>JACEFZ010018789.1:0-207767 GCA_014155875.1 Cepaea nemoralis | reverse complement strand
ACGATTAATATTATACTATGATATTACCACACAGTGAATTGACTCCATCTCGCAATGTTGCATTGTAACTCGATTCTCTCGTATCGAGATAGAGAGGTGAGGAGAAAGACGGGAGAGAGAGAGAGAGAGGAGAGAGAGAGGGAGAGAGAGAGAGAATTTGATTTAACTTTATTTTTAAAGGGTAACAAATTGGGCACGCAGGCTCGTCTTACATTCAGCCCTTTCAATCACTCATCTTTCAGTCATTAATAGTGCATGATACATTCATATAGGTAAAAACATTGTCAAATGAATGTTGTAAACATAAACAATGCATATTACCATGTTATGAGAAACATCCCCCACCCTCCCCCCAACCCACCCACCCCTCAACCACCCAGCCAAACACATCCCCCCACACAACCTGCCACCACACACACACATCCCGCACCCACCCACACATAAATCCCACACGCACACACATCCTCCACCCACACAATCTGAATGTCACCGGGTGTCTGAATATTCAAATTAAGTTCTAAAACATTTGCAACAGACAAAAAATAACCAACTCCCTAAATTTGTTTTAGCTTTGTCTACTTCTGTGCATATACAGTGGGAGTGTTTTTGTAATGGTTAGAACACTATGCTGAGGCTACATGGGGACACTATCATGAAGCAACTGGCACCATTTGTATTGAGACTGTTTGCTGCTTGCTGAAGATGAGGATGGAGAAGGTATAGGAATGTTCCGAGTGCTGTTTTTTTTTTTGGTTGGGGAAGGGGGGGGGGGGGGGGGTGTTCCACTCGCTCTGAACTCAGGCATAGTACATACTCATGCTACTACTACTAGTGCACTAGACTGATTTTTGCGTGTGGATCAGCTTTCTCTATTACCAGTGTCACTACCATCAGGCGAAACCCACTCCGACTTCTGAGGTACTTGTAATTTACATCCTCAAATTAAGGACGAGAAGTAAGCATTTTAGTTCAACTGACCGGTGCAAGGGTTGAACCAGCTAACCTTGGCATCAACACATCAGAAGTTTAAGAATGAGCGCTCTTATCCATTCAGAATTGCTGACCTCTCCTGAATGCTGTGAGGTCAGTTCTGGACCCAACTGCCGCAGCCGGTATTGGTGGACCTTTGCCATTGTCTTGGATTATTTGCATCCTGTCTCTTATCATCATATAATTCTGTATTCTGTCCATTTATTAACTGTATCACCTTGTCCCATTAATAGTATACCATATCTCAATTTTAAATAATCCAGTGCTATTTTGTATTTTCTTATCTGTTAGGATATGTTTGGTACATGAAGTAAGTCTTTTCAATAATTTGTTCAAATCCAGGGCATTTTTAACTCTTGCCGGATTTCTCTAGCCCCTTTCCACTCATTTACCGTTTCTTTATTTATTCTATATATTCTTCCTTATCTTGCTTTATCATTCTTCTTCCATTCATCTTATGCTGAATTTCATGTGTGCTCTATTTCTTTTTTCTTACGCTCACTTTGAACTCAAGCATGGTACACTGGACTGATTTTTGCATGTAGATTAGTTTTCCCTATTACCACTTTCCCTCGCCATCAGACAAACCTACTCCCGACTTCACACGTAAATAATTTCTTGTGTGTGCTATACTGATTCCTGCATCATGTCCCATTGTTTGTCAATAGTCCATTTCAATGGCATATTTTTTTCTGTACAGTAACACTGCACATTTTACTAATTTCTTTGTTTTCAGTAATGCTAGATGTTCTATGGGGGTCTTCTTTATAACCTCAAATGTTAACCTCATCTTTCCTATTACTGGAACACTACTACTACGGCCGTCGGCTCCTGGTCTAGTTTTTTGCTCCTGCTAAATTGCTTCTGAATCTCTAAAAAAATTTAATCAACATGGCAATACGCATTGTTTATGTTCACAACCTTCAATTAAATGTTTTTTTTTCTCTTTGAATGCAACATGCACAATAGTTAACTGATGTGTAAAAGATGAGTGATTGGAAGGGCCAAATATAAGATGGCCTGTGTGCCCAATATGTGACCCTTTGAAAATAAAGTTTGTTCGTAGTCAAATTGATTGCAAGCATTATTTACCTCCTGGGCTTTTCGACTTCCATAATAATTGAAAATAGTGTTTACACAAGGTGTTACATATTATGATATTCTTTAGCTATTAATCTGTCACCTCTCTCATTCCTTTCACCTAGGCTACATTCCCCTAGCCATGTCCAATTGTTTTATTGCTCAATAAATATGTATATGTATATACCTCTTGGGGGTAGATTACCTATGGACAAGGGAGAGGTGGTCGGGATCAGGTGGAAAAAGCAGTGGAACTGACTAAGAACCTGTATGTGGAGAGTCCCCTCTGCTGTGTGTCCACCGTGACGAGGTAGAGGGGCTTGCGCGTCCCAATGACCCCAAGAACTATGCCGACGGTAGCACAGCTACTGGTAGGGCCACCCATGTTGGACAGGTCAAGGGAGAGGGACCAGACGAAGAGACACACAAACCTGCTGCCTTGTAGGTAGACTGGGGACAGTCAAAGGCTAGGGAAAGCACCCCAAATACATGCTTGTCGAAATCGGATGTACTGAGCCACAGGCTTGACAAAGCAGTGCAACGTAAAACCTGCTGCCTTGTAGGTAGACTGGGGACAGTCAAAGGCTAGGGAAAGCATCCCGAATAAATGCTTGTCGAAATCAGATGTACTGAGCCACAGGCTTGACAAAGCAGTGCAACGTAACTTAATTCATGATGTCACAAATCAAAATTAATCGTTATGGTGCTAATCCCGTGAAGTCCCATCAGGCGGCGATAGTGCCGGGCCCCCTGCCTCGAGGGGGTCCACCCATGACTACTGGTGGTCACCTTCCCCTGTGCTGTGGAGTCAAGGCACAGAGGAGTAGGTTAAGAGCTATTGACCAAATACCCCGGACACTCAACATACTACAGTGGAATGCCGAAGGAGTTTACAAGAAGAAAGACTCCCTAACACAGCGTCTTCATAAAGATAGAATAGATGTGGCATGCATTCAAGAGACACACCTCAACGCCAATCACAAATTCTCAGTCAGAGGATATCAGGCCACACGTTTCGACCGCGAAGGACACAAAGGAGGAGTTCTAATACTTACACGAAATACAATACCTTGCAGCGAAGTATCTGTGATCTCTGACAACCAAACGGAAATTATAGGTGTTGATATAATGATAAAGGACGTGAAAATAAGAATCTACAATCTGTATAGCCCAGCAGATAAGGACCTTACACTCTCAAACATGAAAATAACTGACACAAACTGCATTATTGTCGGAGACTTTAATAGCCGTTCAGAAAGATGGGGATACCCAGATACTGACAAAAGAGGAGATGAATTGGAGGACTGGGAAATAGACTCAAATCTCCATCTACTCAACAAAGCGGATGACACACCGAGCTTCTACTCCAGAAGATGGCTTACCACTTCTACTCCAGACTTAGCTTTCTGCACAGGAGACATCCTCCACAAAATCGATCGCCATGTGCTGGACCAATTAGCAGGTAGTGACCACAGACCAATCAAGCTTGTAATGAATATGGAGTATGTTCCACAGGAGCAAAAGCCCTTGCCCCGCTGGAATTACAAACGAGCAGATTGGGACAGATTTGCCATACTAACAGACAAATATTGTGAAAACATAAATACACGATATGGCAACATAAAGCAAATGGTGGAAAGTCTAAACAGAGCGATAATACAGGCAGCCACTGAGTCCATTCCAAGAGGAGCGAGGAAAAATTACAAACCATACTGGACTGAAGAACTACAAAGTTTGGAGGACAAAGTTGAAGATGCCAGGAAGACAGCAGAGAGAGAACAAACAATTGAAGCGAACATCTCTCTCAAAGCCATCTCAGCAAAATATAAAAGAACAGTAAATCAAACAACAAGAGATTGTTGGAGGGAAAAAACAGAAAACCTGAATTTTGACAGGGATGGAAACAAACTATGGAAACTAGTGAAAGCCATGAACAATGAAGGACCTAGAAACAAACAAATAACAATTAAACAAGGAAATGCCTTGCTTACAGGAAAAAAGGCTGCAAATGCACTAATGGAACACTATGCAAATGCAAACCACATTGATATTACAACCGAACAGAAGAAAGCAATCAAAGACAAACAGATACATCATAGAAATACAGAGACAGCAGCAGAATATATGATGGCAAATCTAACAATGGAAGAAATGGAACAGGCAATGAATACCCTAAAAAAGAAGAAATCACCAGGAAAGGATGGAATCACAAATGAAATGCTAATAGGACTAGGCACCAAGGCAAAGAAGAAACTACTAGCAGTCCTAAATAACAGCTGGAAGAGAGGAATAGTCCCACAGGCATGGAAGGAAGCTATACTAATACCAGTCCCAAAGAAAGGAAAAGACCTGGAAGAACCAAATGGCTATCGACCTATCAGTCTACTTAGCTGTGTAGGAAAATTAATGGAACGCATTATCAATGGCAGGCTAACATGGCATCTGGAAGAAAACAAACTCTTAACACCACACCAAGCAGGATTCAGAAAGTACAGATCCACTGAAGATCAAATAACCTATATAGCTCAGGAAATAGAGGATGCCTTCCAAGAGAAAAAGCACACACTAGCAGTCTGGATAGATTTAGAAAAAGCATTTGATAAAGTATGGAAGGAAGGACTGAAAGTAAAACTGCAAAAAATGCATGTTTGTGGAAAAATGTATAAATGGATCAGCCACTACCTTGAGAACAGAACTGCCAGGACAAAAGTACAAGGACAAACAAGCAAAATGATGCTGTTGGAGCAAGGTGTCCCCCAAGGAGGAGTTCTTTCACCAACATTATTCCTAGCATATATAAATGACATCACAGAAAATTTTCCAGCCAGAGTACACACATCCTCCTTTGCAGATGACCTAGCCATATGGACATCTGAAGAATATATTAGTACAGCTAACAGCAGAATACAGCAAGCCTTATTAGCGCTAGAGGACTGGTCAAAATCATGGCTAGTGAAGATAAGTGAGGAGAAAACAACATGCACAGTGTTCTCCCTCTCAAATAAAACTCAGCAACCTAAGCTGGTATTGAATGGAAAAATATTGCGCCATGAAGAAAATCCAAACTATCTCGGAGTCACCTTTGATCGTCGCCTGACATGGAAGACACAGGTTGAGAAAAATCGAACAAAGCAAGGCAGAGAATGGCAATCATGAAAAAGCTTGCTGGTACAACGTGGGGAGCAGATGAGAAAGTTCTCAAGAAGTTATATACTGGACGGGTGAGGCCAGTACTGGAATATGGCATTGCAGCTTGGGCAACAGCAGCTAAGTCAAACTTTAACAACCGGGAAGGTTAACCCGGTCAACAAATGCCCGCAGAAGTCGGATGTGTCGGCCTAACGGCGCAAGAGCGCAGCTCTGCTGTAAACAGGCACAACGCAATCACATCCTAAAATAAGTAGAGTCCAAAACCAAGGAATGCGAATCATAACTGGAAGCCTGAAGACAACGCCTATTAATGAACTAGAAAAGATCACTTGTTTACAACCAATGCAGGACAGAAGAGATAGCAGAGCCCAGCAACAAGCAGAAAAATTTAGAAGACTGACAGACCACCCTATGTATAACAGGTTTAATGGTTTTGGAAAAGGAAGACTGAAGCGTAGCAACTTTGTAGAAACTGCAAAACGAAAGATTAGGGCAGATCCCATACTTAACATATCAACAGTCAAGCCCATTTACAATGCACACAACTTCCCAGCTTGGAGACAGCAGCAACTGCCTGAGATGATAGAAAACATTCCTGGTATTGAGAAAAAGAACACTCAGAATGAAACCGAAAGAAGAAAAATAACCCTCAACTACATAAAAGAACATTACCCAAGCAGCAATTGGACCCATGCATATACAGATGGATCAGCCAAAGATTCAATTAAAAATGGAGGAGGAGGAATTCTCCTTAATTTAAAAAATGGAGTGATAAAAAACACAGTCAGTGGCAACTGGAAAATTTTCAAGTAACTTCAAAGCGGAGGTAGAGGCTTTGAAAACTGCAGCAGAAATGCTCTTGATGGAGGAAAATAAAGAGAAGCAAATAGCTATCTTCACAGATGCAAAGTCAGCTGTCTCAATACTGAAGAGCAAAAACAGCACAGAACTAGCTGACCTAAGAGCAGCACTCCATGGTCTATGCCAGAAATCCAAAAAAGTTGTAATACAGTGGATCCCATCACATTGCAGTATACCTGGAAATGAAGAGGCTGACAGACTAGCAAAAGAGGGTGGACGATTACCACAGCCTGACATAGACATAACCTATAATGAGGCAAAAAGGTTTATAAAAAGCAATTATAGAACCAAATGGGAATCAGAGCATCCAGGCCACCAGAAGGATGATGCATATTACAAACTCGACCGAAGAGAACAAGTAGCAATCTTCAGACTCCGCACAGGACATAACAGGCTGAAACTACCACTTGTTCAATAAACTAAAGATAGGAGATACCGATGAATGTAATTGTGGAACTGGTAAAATGACAGCTAAACATTTGCTGCAGGAGTGCCCAATATATGCAGAACAGAGAAAGATATTTTGGCCCACGCCTGCTTCATTTGAGGACAAGCTCTATGGAGATATCAACAAGCTCAAGTTGACTACAGCTTACTTTAACTACATTCAGGTTGACATCTAAAGGTGCATGAAGATGTATTTAGACTGCCACACTTCATACCACAGGTATGTCGGTTACAAAAGCGTCCCAGAGGCATGAAATGGAATATTGCTTGGATAGCACATCCATTACGTGGAAAGTCCGAATCAAAAGCTCACTGTGTGGGCTTCATAAAAGGTGGAAAAAGTGTCCTAGTGGCACGAAATGGAATATTGCTTGGATAGCAAATCCATTATGTGGAAAGTCTTAATCGAAAGCTCACTGTGTGGATGTCATCTGCAGACTGCATTCTTCTGGTTTCCGGAGGAACAGCCTATGGTGAACGGAAGGCCCAATATACGGAAGTGAGGCTAAGCAGCCATGTGCAGGACGTGACGATTCCTTGGGTGAGCCCAGTACCAGAGCGCTGTGTGATGGCTCTGCAAGTATGGAAGCCTCCTTGGATGGCGGGGAATGCCCATGGTCTGCCCCTGCCTTCCCTTGAGGGTTGACCAGGATGTCTGGCTGTTCTATATGGGCCAGCTAGGATGGGGGATAATACCACAACAGTGAGATTCAAATGTCCTAAGAAACCCCCGGGAAGGTTAACCCGGTCAACAAATGCCCGCAGAAGTCGGATGTGTCGGCCTAACGGCGCAAGAACGCAGCTCTGCTGTCAACAGGCACAACGCAGTCACATCCGGAAAAAAAATCCGGATGAACGCAGAAGAAGAACAAGTATGTGGAGAGTAATATGGCGGGAGATCAGCAGGTGTTTGGATGAATCTCAAAACAGAGGTGACATAAGCCTGGGTCATTGACATTGAGTTGAGTGACCGGGCATGAGAAAGAATGGAGATGAAAGTGGGAGACAGTAAAGTGACTGACCTGGCTATGAGAAAACAGCCAGTCCTGAGAAATAAAATAGTGAGGGTAGAGAAAACCCCCTATGGTGGATGGGGCGAGAGATAGGGTATTTGTGTGTTGAAGTATAGGGACTTCGGGGAGTTGAGTTTGAGATACCGAAGGAGTCGGTAGTCCACGGAGAACGGTGTTGTGTGATTCTCCGAGCTGTGAAGGCAGTGCTAAAACCCAGGGTGGGTTACATAGAGAGCAGAGGCTCCGACCCAGTGGGTGGGTCGTATTGTGGGAGATCCAGCCGTGGATAGTAGCTGGACTAAATGTCTTGTGAATTTGAGATTCAGCAGGTCGTGAGAAGCTAGTGATGTGTGCTGGTTAAGATTGTGAGGAGGATATTTATATTCTATGGATTACATTATTTCTGGATGTATAAACATGTTCCGTCTGTCCGTGTTCTTTCTGGATTAAAGATTATGTGCGCCAACTCAATCTTGTTTCATGACTGGTGAAGGTGCACTTCTGGGGTGAGTTGGATTAAGAGACAGTTAGATAACTCAATTGACACACCATGAACATCGTTACCTAGACAACGACCATCACACGACAATATCACACAAAGATCATCAAGAACATTGAACTTATCATAAGAACAACGTGTGACAAGAGGGAAGATCAGGAGAACTTTCAATTATATGGCAGTTTGAACATTTAGCAGTATGACTCCTTTGCTGGCTGTTCCACGAGGGGACATAGCACGTGTGGGAATGTCCTGAGTGTAGTAATGTTGTTTCTTAGCTAAACTATATATATGTATATATATATATTCTTCTTCTTCTTCAGCGTTCCGAGCCATTCAGGTTCTTTGCTACAGATACAATCTGTCTCCAATCGTCTCTCTGGTTGACCTTCTCTTGCCAGTCATTGATTCCAAGTGCATGTAGGTCTGTATATATATTATCTCTCCACCGTCTTCTTGGTCTACCTCGGGGTATATATATATATATATATATATATATATATATATATATATATATATATATATATATATATATATATATATACACAAACACACACGTCTGTAAGAAAGTTTTCTTTTCTCAGCAAATAAAGACATATTTTGCACACTTCAAATTCAGTACAGCTCTATTGTGTGTATGAAAGTGTATCACATTTGGACAGTGCAGTAATCCATTAAAATGGTGCATGTTAAAGCTGGTGTTACAAACAGCAAATTGTAATAGAACTTCTGACTGTGGAAAGAGAAGCTGTGGTGAACTTTCACAAACTGTGCTGTGTATGAAAGTTGTGCAGTTTACAGCAGCACTGTCACTTGCTGTGTGAACAGGGTGGCAGAGTGGTGCAGGGACGCAGGGGCTGTTATAAAACCACACAAGGCATCAGTTGTGTGGTACTTCGTAGATAACCGGACTGTGAAGGCAAATGTCCCATGTATTATGTTGAATTGATGTCCTCTTAGTAGAGAGAGTAAATTGAAGTACTTGGGTATCACCTTTGACAAGTGTTTGTCTATTAAGGATCATGTGGAGGCTTTGGTGGTGAAGGCTGGTAGGGGACTTAATGCATTGAGGGTTATGGCAGCAACCGGGGTAGAATAGAGGATGCTCTACAGGCTCTTTCAGCAGTTAATAATTTCTGTCACTGAGTATGGCTTGGGGTTGCTGACAGTATCAAAGAGCTAGCTTAAAAGGTTGGAGTCCTGTATGTCAGATGAAGGGATCCTGTTGTCCAACATCAGTGTGATGTTATACAGGACCTGAGGTTTGCGTGAGTATCCGTTGTCCCATGTCTGGCTTATTGGTGTGCAGACTGGTGGTTCCTCGCCGTACAGGCAGACACTCTCTGACTTCAGATGAATCGGCGATCCTACTGACTTTAGCCAGGACCCCGAAGGGACCTGTTGCCCAGGACGCTCGACGAGGGCGCGTCAATAGGTCTTGGCCAGTATATAACCCGGCCCTGGTGCCTTGGAAACACCTCTGCGTCCCACCAATTATATGCATGAGGCATATCTTGGTGCTACCAAAAATGGCGGGTAAGCATAGGGTCCTTCAGGCCAAATGGTACCAGAGAGTTGCTCAAGGGTCATAGACTAAGATGAGGCAGGTCCTGGATGACACAGGTGGAACTATCTATACATCATGTGTGTGATCTAGAGACCATCAATCATGAAAAAGTGTGTGTTGAAGTTCCGGAAGACATGACAGACTGGTACAATGTAATAGTAACACTGGGTCGTGAGTGCAGAGAATGAGCAGCAGGCCACACTGAGTTTGATCCAGAGCAACACACATCAAGGTGACATAGTCATCTAAATCGATGGATCAGTGGTGAGAAACAGACGTAGTGGTTGGGGTTTTATTGCAAAGGCTAATGGACTAGTCTTGAAAAAGGAGTGGCATATAATGCTTCGACCTCTATGAGAAGCAGTCACAGCAGCTTTCCGTTGGTTAAAGGAGACTAATGCAACACACATTGTATTCATTATGGATTCTAAGAGTATGCTTAGTAAGGTGGAGAAAGGAATGTTTCGTGTGGAATGGCCATCTTCTCTTCAGAGGTCACAGATTGTGAGAATTGTATGGATATTTTGCCCTGGCCAAGCAGGGGTGTGAGGGAATGAACAAGCTGATAGGCTGGCAGGGAATGCATCTCTTTGTGGTAGATTGCCTATGGACAAGGGGGAGGTAGATGTGCGCCTGTGGGACCAGGTGACGAAGGTGGGGTAACATTGAGAACCCGTATGTGGAAAGAATGAGACTGCTGGGAATCGGTAGGGGTTCTGGAAGAATCTCAAAACTGAGAGGGAAGACCAGAAGAACTTTAAATCAGATAGCGGTGGGAACGATTAGTAGTATGACTCTTCACTGGCTGTTGAACGAGGCAACATAGCACGTATGGGAATGTCCCGAGTGCAGGGATGTTGGTTCTTAACTCAACTCAACTTGCTGGGCTAAGAGTTACAATTTCAGGAAGTTTTAAGACGGAGCTGTGTGATTATCCACACTCTGAATCTTCAGCCAAGGCTACCAGCACAGACATTTTCAAATCGTACTGATGGCTGGGAATTACTACAAAAGGGGAGCTGGCATAATTTTGGATCAAATGAAAGCTAGGACAGTTAAATGATTTCGGAGAATCTCAGATAGAGTATTATTAGTGAAAATCCAAGGCAAACCTCTGGGTATTAACATAATACAAATGTATGAGCAAACAGCAGACAGTACAGTAGAGGATATAGAAGAAATGGCTACATGAGCAGGACACAACCTGGCACAGCCATGTCATGCATGCACAAGTGTATGGCGATTATGTAGAAAAAATTGTTTTAAAAAAAATCAATGGTACGTTATGACCATTCCTCACACATATATATATATATATATATATATATATCTATGAAACACTAGGAATAAAATTAGGTAAATTTTACATGCTTCTACCTTTTTTTTTCATATCCCTTACAGGACTTTGTGGTCAACAACAGCATTTTTCAGCTGCTGTTGATGTACTAGGCAAGATTACGCTCAGTAGTTTGCCATTGCTTTTTTGAGCGACCGGCTCACATGCCCCGAAAGTTACCAATGCGGCGAGAACCACTATGGATTCTCGCGCAGATTCGGTTACTCACGAGAATATACATTACAGTGCTTACGTCAAGGCTTATCTTACCAATAATACCAATATTACAGTAACTTAAAGGGTTCAGGGCTAGACTTAATGCAACAACTGCCTGGCACAATGAACACTGATGTTACTATAATCACTGTCAGTAAATTTAATACATTATATAACTAATAGAAACCTGAACATGTAATTACAATATAGTAAGCGCAGGTCAGCATGGCCGAATGGGTAAGAACGCGTGTTCTTAAACATCCTGTGTGCTACACCAGACAGCTGGACTAAAATGTTGACCTGTCCTCCTTGACTTGGGGATGTAAATTACAAGTACCTCTAAAGTCGGAATGGGTTCGCCTGATGGCGAGGGACATTTAATAGGGAAAGCTAATTCACATGCAAAATTCAGTCCATCACTACCATAAATAGTATGGACTACGCTTGCGTTCAAAGCAAGCATGCGCAAAAAACAAATATAATAAGCTGATAAAATCAAACATTGCAACACCGACAGCTTATATATGAATCAGGTAGCCAGCCATATTATAACTATCTATACTATAGCTTTCTTATTGGCATCTGTTGTTCTAAGAAAACGTGTTTTCAAACTTTCAACCATACAGAACACAACACCTAACAGATTCTGATCATCAGACGGCCCCCCCCCCCCCCCCTCGAAGAATGTTTCGGCCCCTTTATCTTCCTGACACTCTCAGGGGGCGTCCCCGTCTGGGTCATGACTCCGACGTCTTTCTCCTGTCATTCATATCTATCAAGACTTTCCCTTGTGCAGTGGCTGTTGTTTCGGTCTCATTGTGAGGTGGTCCTCTTCTAGGGAAGGGGGTGGTTTGTGTTACTGAGGTGGTTGTTCTTGAGAGATGCAAAGTTGAGACCAAGAGTCTAGAATTAGAGTAACACTTTACTTTCTGCGGCAAACAATATCACACTGTATTGACAGAGTATTGTATTAATTGTATCGATAACTGATTGTTAAAAAAAAAAAAAAACCATGGCAACTACTGAACGTAAACTTGCCCAGGAATCATCAGCCAAAAAATACTGGGGATGACTGCTACGTCCATACGTAAAGGATATGATGAAACAAAACAAAACAAAAAACTTATGATCACTTTGAATCTTCCCTTCTGGTAAAAATGAAAGATGTTGCAAATTACAAACATCTTACATGATTTTAACTAACGTCACAAAAATATAATCCGAAACAGCCGGGGCACGACCTGCCACCTCGCCGCATCATCGAACCAGTGCTCACAACACGGAGCACTGCCGTAAAGTTGGGAGTTTTAAAACTCCAAAAACAAGTTCAACCAGACCAACAAATTCCAAACAAATAACTATTTCACAAATTTATTCATCTATATGTGAAACACAACCATAAAAATAGCTGAAAGTACCCAGAGACTTTAGGATTTAAATAAATTTCTACCGTACGCGTGAGTGTCTGTCTTACTGCCGACCACGACGAACGTAAAAAGGAAATGAACTTACGGTGACCTTGCCAGATATGTTACCGCAGTGATGAAATCTGTTACCTGCAAATATCGCTGATAAGTCGCCTAAGGAGGTTAAATGCAAGATGGTCGACTTCATTGCACCGGGTTTTATCCCGCAAGGCTGGGTTTAATATTCATTTTGCGGTTTGCCGATCGCACCGCACAGAATACCAAATCTGTTGCTCCAGGGAGTGACCCGAGGGGTCTCCCGAAAAAAATTACTCCAGTGAACTAATTGATGGAGACCGAAAATGAACCCTCGACCTCCGTGGCTTGAGGTTGGTGGCTTGATCACTTGACCTCAGAAACCCTCAATACGTCTAAAAACTTATGTAATGAACTACTATAAAACTACTTCCGATCAGTGGCGTGCAAAGGGGGGTGCGGGGGTGCAACGGCCCCGGGCTTCCAGCCGGGAGGGGGGCATCCAATTTAGGGAGAGGGGCAGCACAGTGCAGTGGGAGGAGAGGAGGAATGAAATAGGGTAAGAACAATTTAGGGGCATCCAATCAAGGGGTTGGCCTCGGGCATAAAGAACCTCTGCACGCCACTACTTCCGATTCTTTAATGCTGTTGCTGCAACAACGACCTCTACTACTGCCACTATTGCTGCTGCTACTACTACTCCATCCATCATGTGCCATGCCGGTAAGCGTGGGCGGTTATGATTGCCGTTGTTACTACTACTTTTACTGCTACTACTATTACTACTACTACTACTACTACTACTACTACTACTACTACTACTACTACTACTACTACAACTACTACTACTACTACTACTACTACTACTACTACTACTACTACTAGATTCGTAATCCCCCCTCTGCCGTGCGTCCACCTTGACGAGGTAGAGGGGCTTGCGCGTTCCAATGACCCCAAGAGCTATGCCGACGGTAGCACAGCTACTGGTAGGGTCACCCATGTCGGACAGGTCAAGGGAGAGGGACCAGACGAAGTGACGCACAAACCTGCTGCCTTGTAGGTAGACTGGGGACAGTCAAAGGCTAGGGAAAGCATCCCGAACAAATGCTTGTCGAAATCGGATGTACTGAGCCACAGGCTTGACAAAGAAGTGCAACGTAACTTTATCATTTCATGATGCCACAGATGAAAATTAATCGTTATGGTGCTAATCCCGTGAAGTCCCATCAGGCGGTGATAGTGCCGGGCCCCCTGCCTCGAGGGGGTCCACCCATGACTACTGGTGGTCACCTTCCCCTGTGCTGTGGAGTCAAGGCACAGAGGAGTAGGTTAAGAGCTATTGACCAAACACCCCGGACACTCAACATACTACAATGGAATGCAGAAGGAGTTTATAACAAGAAAGCCTCCCTAACACAGCGTCTTCATAAAGATAGAATAGATGTGGCATGCATTCAAGAGACACACCTCAACGCCAATCGCACATTTTCAGTCGAGGGATATCAGGCCACACGTTTCGACCGCGAAGGACACAAAGGAGGAGTTGTAATACTTACACGAAATACAATACCTTGCAGCGAAGTATCTGTGATCTCTGACAACCAAACGGAAATTATAGGTGTTGATATAATGATAAAGGACGTGAAAATAAGAATTTACAATCTGTATAGCCCGGCAGATAAGGATCTTACACTCTCAAACATGGAAATAACTGACACAAATTGCATTGTTGTCGGAGACTTTAATAGCCGTTCAGAAAGATGGGGATACCCAGATACTGACAAAAGAGGAGATGAAGTGGAGGACTGGGAAATAGACTCAAATCTCCATCTACTCAACAAAGCGGATGACACACCGAGCTTCTACTCCAGAAGATGGATTACCACTTCTACTCCAGACTTAGCTTTCTGCACAGGAGACATCCTCCACAAAATCGATCGCCATGTGCTTGACCAATTAGCAGGTAGTGACCACAGACCAATCAAGCTTGTAATAAATATGGAGTATGTTCCACAGGAGCAAAAGCCTTTGCCCCGTTGGAATTACAAACGAGCAGATTGGGACAGATTTGCCATACTAACAGACAAATATTGTGAAAACATAAATACACGATATGGCAACATGAAGCAAATGGTGGAAAGTCTAAACAGAGCAATAATACAGGCGGCCACTGAGTCTATTCCAAGAGGAGCGAGGAAAAATTACAAACCATACTGGACTGAAGAACTACAAATTTTGGAGGACAAAGTTGAAGATGCTAGGAAGACCGCAGAGAGAGAACAAACAACTGAAGCGAACATCTCTCTCAAAGCCATCTCAGCAAAATATAAAAGAACAGTAAATCAAACAACAAGAGATTGTTGGAGGAAAAAAAACAGAAAACCTGAATTTTGACAGGGATGGAAACAAACTATGGAAACTAGTGAAAGCCATGAACAATGAAGGACCTAGAAACAAACACCCCTCTGCTGTGTGTCCACCGTGACGAGGTAGAGGGGCTTGTGCGTCCCAATGACCCCAAGAGCTATGCCGACGGTAGCACAGCTACTGGTAGGGCCACCCATGTCGGACAGGTCAAGGGAGAGGGACCAGACGAAGAGACACACAAACCTGCTGCCTTGTAGGTAGACTGGGGACAGTCAAAGGCTAGGGAAAGCACCCCAAATACATGCTTGTCGAAATCGGATGTACTGAGCCACAGGCTTGACAAAGCAGTGCAACGTGAAACCTGCTGCCTTGTAGGTAGACTGGGGACAGTCAAAGGCTAGGGAAAGCATCCCGAATAAATGCTTGTCGAAATCGGATGTACTGAGCCACAGGCTTGACAAAGCAGTGCAACGTAACTTAATTCATGATGTCACAAATCAAAATTAATCGATATGGTGCTAATCCCGTGAAGTCCCATCAGGCGGTGATAGTGCCGGGCCCCCTGCCTCGAGGGGGTCCACCCATGACTACTGGTGGTCACCTTCCCCTGTGCTGTGGAGTCAAGGCACAGAGGAGTAGGTTAAGAGCTATTGACCAAATACCCCGGACACTCAACATACTACAGTGGAATGCCGAAGGAGTTTACAAGAAGAAAGACTCCCTAACACAGCGTCTTCATAAAGATAGAATAGATGTGGCATGCATTCAAGAGACACACCTCAACGCCAATCACAAATTCTCAGTCAGAGGATATCAGGCCACACGTTTCGACCGCGAAGGACACAAAGGAGGAGTTCTAATACTTACACGAAATACAATACCTTGCAGCGAAGTATCTGTGATCTCTGACAACCAAACGGAAATTATAGGTGTTGACTATAATGATAAAGGACGTGAAAATAAGAATCTACAATCTGTATAGCCCAGCAGATAAGGACCTTACACTCTCAAGCATGAAAATAACTGACACAAACTGCATTATTGTCGGAGACTTTAATAGCCGTTCAGAAAGATGGGGATACCCAGATACTGACAAAAGAGGAGATGAATTGGAGGACTGGGAAATAGACTCAAATCTCCATCTACTCAACAAAGCGGATGACACACCGAGCTTCTACTCCAGAAGATGGCTTACCACTTCTACTCCAGACTTAGCTTTCTGCACAGGAGACATCCTCCACAAAATCGATCGCCATGTGCTGGACCAATTAGCAGGTAGTGACCACAGACCAATCAAGCTTGAAATGAATATGGAGTATGTTCCACAGGAGCAAAAGCCCTTGCCCCGCTGGAATTACAAACGAGCAGATTGGGACAGATTTGCCATACTAACAGACAAATATTGTGAAAACATAAATACACGATATGGCAACATAAAGCAAATGGTGGAAAGTCTAAACAGAGCGATAATACAGGCAGCCACTGAGTCCATTCCAAGAGGAGCGAGGAAAAATTACAAACCATACTGGACTGAAGAACTACAAAGTTTGGAGGACAAAGTTGAAGATGCCAGGAAGACAGCAGAGAGAGAACAAACAATTGAAGCAAACATCTCTCTCAAAGCCATCTCAGCAAAATATAAAAGAACAGTAAATCAAACAACAAGAGATTGTTGGAGGGAAAAAACAGAAAACCTGAATTTTGACAGGGATGGAAACAAACTATGGAAACTAGTGAAAGCCATGAACAATGAAGGACCTAGAAACAAACAAATAACAATTAAACAAGGAAATGCCTTGCTTACAGGCAAAAAGGCTGCAAATGCACTAATGGAACACTATGCAAATGCAAACCACATTGATATTACAACCGAACAGAAGAAAGCAATCAAAGACAAACAGACTACATCATAGAAATACAGAGACAGCAGCAGAATATATGATGGCAAATCTAACAATGGAAGAAATGGAACAGGCAATGAATACCCTAAAAAAGAAGAAATCACCAGGAAAGGATGGAATCACAAATGAAATGCTAATAGGACTAGGCACCAAGGCAAAGAAGAAACTACTAGCAGTCCTAAATAACAGCTGGAAGAGAGGAATAGTCCCACAGGCATGGAAGGAAGCTATACTAATACCAGTCCCAAAGAAAGGAAAAGACCTGGAAGAACCAAATGGCTATCGACCTATCAGTCTACTGAGCTGTGTAGGAAAATTAATGGAACGCATTATCAATGGCAGGCTAACATGGCATCTGGAAGAAAACAAACTCTTAACACCACACCAAGCAGGATTCAGAAAATACAGATCCACTGAAGATCAAATAACCTATATAGCTCAGGAAATAGAGGATGCCTTCCAAGAGAAAAAGCACACACTAGCAGTCTGGATAGATTTAGAAAAAGCATTTGATAAAGTATGGAAGGAAGGACTGAAAGTAAAACTGCAAAACATGCATGTTTGTGGAAAAATGTATAAATGGATCAGCCACTACCTTGAGAACAGAACTGCCAGGACAAAAGTACAAGGACAAACAAGCAAAATGATGCTGCTGGAGCAAGGTGTCCCCCAAGGAGGAGTTCTTTCACCAACATTATTCCTAGCATATATAAATGACATCACAGAAAATTTTCCAGCCAGAGTACACACATCCTCCTTTGCAGATGACCTAGCCATATGGACATCTGAAGAATATATTAGTACAGCTAACAGCAGAATACAGCAAGCCTTATTAGCGCTAGAGGACTGGTCAAAATCATGGCTAGTGAAGATAAGTGAGGAGAAAACAACATGCACAGTGTTCTCCCTCTCAAATAAAACTCAGCAACCTAAGCTGGTATTGAATGGAAAAATATTGCGCCATGAAGAAAATCCAAACTATCTAGGAGTCACCTTTGATCGTCGCCTGACATGGAAGACACAGGTTGAGAAAAATCGAACAAGAGCAAGGCAGAGAATGGCAATCATGAAAAAGCTTGCTGGTACAACGTGGGGAGCAGATGAGAAAGTTCTCAAGAAGTTATATACTGGACGGGTGAGGCCAGTACTGGAATATGGCATTGCAGCTTGGGCAACAGCAGCTAAGTCAAACTTTAACAAAATAAGTAGAGTCCAAAACCAAGGAATGCGAATCATAACTGGAAGCCTGAAGACAACGCCTATTAATGAACTAGAAAAGATCACTTGTTTACAACCAATGCAGGATAGAAGAGATAGCAGAGCCCAGCAACAAGCAGAAAAATTTAGAAGATTGACAGACCACCCTATGTACAACAGATTTAATGGTTTTGGAAAGGGAAGACTGAAGCGTAGCAACTTTGTAGAAACTGCAAAACGAAGGATTAGGGCAGATCCTATACTTAACATATCAACAGTCAAGCCCATACACAATGCACACAACTTCCCAGCTTGGAGACAGCAGCAACTGCCTGAGATGATAGAAAACATTCCTGGTATTGAGAAAAAGAACACTCAGCATGAAACCGAAAGAAGAGAAATAACCCTAAACTACATAAAAGAACATTACCCAAGCAGGAATTGGACCCATGCATATACAGATGGATCAGCCAAAAATTCAATAGAGAATGGAGGAGGAGGAATTCTCCTAAATTTAAAAAATGGAGTGAAAAAAAACACATTCAATGGCAACTGGAAAATTTTCAAGTAACTTCAAAGCGGAGGTAGAGGCTTTGAAAACTGCAGCAGAAATGCTCCTGATGGAGGAAAATAAAGAGAAGCAAATAGCTATCTTCACAGATGCAAAGTCAGCTGTCTCAATACTCAAGAGCAATAACAGCACAGAACTAACTGACCTAAGAGCAGCACTCCATGGTCTATGCCAGAAATCCAAAAAAGTTGTAATACAGTGGATCCCATCACATTGCAGTATACCTGGAAACGAAGAGGCTGACAGACTGGCAAAAGAGGGCGGACGACTACCACAGCCTGACATAGACATAACCTATAATGAGGCAAAGAGGTTGATAAAAAGCACTTATAGAACCAAATGGGAATCTGAGCATCCAGGCCATCAGAAGGATGATGCATATTACAAACTCGACCGAAGAGAACAAGTAGCAATCTTCAGACTCCGCACAGGACATAACAGGCTGAAATACCACTTGTTCAATAAACTAAAGATAGGAGATACTGATGAATGTAATTGTAGAACTGGAAAAATGACAGCAAAACATTTGCTGCAGGATTGCCCAACGTATGCAGAACAGAGAAAGATATTTTGGCCCACACCTGCTTCATTTGAGGACAAGCTCTATGGAGATATCAACAAGCTCAAGTTGACCGCAGCTTACTTTAACTACATACAGGTTGACATTTAAAGGTGCATGAAGACCCAGAGGCATGAAATGAAATATTGCTTGGATAGCAAATCCATTATGTGGAAAGTCCAAATCGAAAGCTCGCTGTGTGGGCTTCATAAAAGGTGGAAAAGTGTCCTAGTGGCACGAAATGGAATATTGCTTGATAGCAAATCCATTACGTGGAAAGTCCGAATCAAAAGCCCATTGTGTGGGCTTCATAAAAGGTGGAAAAGTGTCCTAGTGGCATGAAATGGAATATTGCTTGGATAGCAAATCCATTACGTGGAAAGTCCGAATCGAAAGCTCACTGTGTGGATGTCATCTGCAGACTGCATACTTCTGGTTTCCGGAAGAACAGCCTATGGTGAACGGAAGGCCCAATATACGGAAGTGAGGCTAAGCAGCCATGTGCAGGACGTGACGATTCCTTGGGTGAGCCCAGTACCAGAGCGCTATGTATCGGCTCTGCAAGTATGGAAGCCTCCTTGGATGGCGGGGAATGCCCATGGTCTGCCCCTGCCTTCCCTTGAGGGCTGACCAGGATCTTTGGCTGTTCTATATGGACCAGCTGGGATGGGGGATAACACCACAACAGTGAGAGTCAAACGTCCTAAGAAACCCCCGGGAAGGTTAACCCGGTCAACAAATGCCCGCAGAAGTCGGATGTGTCGGCCTAACGGCGCAAGAACGCAGCTCTGCTGTAAACAGGCACAACGCAATCACATCCGAAAAAAAACTCCGGATGAACGAAGAAGAAGAAGAAACTATGGAAACTAGTGAAAGCCATGAACAATGAAGGACCTAGAAACAAACAAATAACAATTAAACAAGGAAATGCCTTGCTTACAGGAAAAAAGGCTGCAAATGCACTAATGGAACACTATGCAAATGCAAACCACATTGATATTACAGCCGAACAGAAGAAAGCAATCAAAGATAAACAGATACATCATAGATATACAGAGACAGCAGCAGAATATATGATGGCAAATCTAACAATGGAAGAAATGGAACAGGCAATGAATACCCTAAAAAAGAAGACATCACCAGGAAAGGATGGAATCACAAATGAAATGCTAATAGGACTAGGCACTAAGGCAAAAAAGAAACTACTAGCAGTCCTAAATTACAGCTGGAAGAGGGGAATAGTCCCACAGGCATGGAAGGAAGCTATACTAATACCAGTCCCAAAGAAAGGAAAAGACCTGGAAGAACCAAATGGCTATCGACCTATCAGTCTTCTTAGCTGTGTAGGAAAATTAATGGAACGCATTATCAATGGCAGGCTAACATGGCATCTGGAAGAAAACCAACTCTTAACACCTCACCAAGCAGGATTCAGAAAGTACAGATCCACTGAAGATCAAATAACCTATATAGCTCAGGAAATAGAGGATGCCTTCCAAGAGAAAAAGCACACACTAGCGGTCTGGATAGATTTAGAAAAAGCATTTGATAAAGTATGGAAGGAAGGACTGAAAGTAAAACTGCAAAAAATGCATGTTTGTGGGAAAATGTACAAATGGATCAGCCACTACCTTGAGAACAGAACTGCCAGGACAAAAGTACAAGGACAAACCAGCAAAATGATGCTATTGGAGCAAGGTGTCCCCCAAGGAGGAGTTCTTTCACCAACATTATTCCTAGCATATATAAACGACATCACGGAAAATTTTCCAGCCAGAGTACACACATCATCCTTTGCAGATGACCTAGCCATATGGACATCTGAAGAATATATTAGTACAGCTAACAGCAGAATACAGCAAGCCCTATTAGCGCTAGAGGACTGGTCAAAATCATGGCTAGTGAAGATAAGTGAGGAGAAAACAACATGCACAGTGTTCTCCCTCTCAACTAAAACTCAGCAACCTAAGCTGGTATTGAATGGAAAAATATTGCGCCATGAAGAAAATCCAAACTATCTAGGAGTCACCTTTGATCGTCGCCTGACATGGAAGACACAGGTTGAGAAAAATCGAACAAGAGCAAGGCAAAGAATGGCAATCATGAAAAAGCTTGCTGGTACAACGTGGGGAGCAGATGAGAAAGTTCTCAAGAAGTTATATACTGGACGGGTGAGGCCAGTACTGGAATATGGCATTGCAGCTTGGGCAACAGCAGCTAAGTCAAACTTTAACAAAATAAGTAGAGTCCAAAATCAAGGAATGCGAATCATAACTGGAAGCCTGAAGACAACGCCTATTAATGAATTAGAAAAGATCACTTGTTTACAACCAATGCAGGATAGAAGAGATAGCAGAGCCCAGCAACAAGCTGAAAAATTTAGAAGATTGACAGACCACCCTATGTATAAAAGATTTAGTGGTTTTGGAAAGGGAAGACTGAAGCGTAGCAACTTTGTAGAAACTGCAAAACGAAAGATTAGGGCAGATCCCATACTTAACATATCAACAGTCAAACCCATTTACAATGCAGACAAGTTCCCAGCTTGGAGACAGCAGCAACTGCCTGAGATGATAGAAAACATTCCTGGTATTGAGAAAAAGAACACTCAGCATGAAACCGAAAGAAGAGAAATAACCCTAAACTACATAAAAGAACATTACCCAAGCAGCAATTGGACCCATGCATATACAGATGGATCAGCCAAAAATTCAGTAGAGAATGGAGGAGGAGGAATTCTCCTAAATTTAAAAAATGGAGTGAAAAAAACACATTCAGTGGCAACTGGAAAGTTCTCAAGTAACTTCAAAGCGGAGGTAGAGGCTCTGAAAACTGCAGCAGAAATGCTCTTGATGGAGGAAAATAAAGAGACGCAAATAGCTATCTTCACAGATGCAAAGTCAGCTGTCTCAATACTGAAGAGCAAAAACAGCACAGAACTAGCTGACCTAAGAGCAGCACTCCATGGTCTATGCCAGAAATCCAAAAAAGTTAGTAATACAGTGGATCCCATCACATTGCAGTATACCTGGAAATGAAGAGGCTGACAGACTGGCAAAAGAGGGCGGACGACTACCACAGCCTGACATAGACATAACCTATAATGAGGCAAAGAGGTTGATAAAAAGCACTTATAGAACCAAATGGGAATCAGAGCATCCAGGCCACCAGAAGGATGATGCATATTACAAACTCGACCGAAGAGAACAAGTAGCAATCTTCAGACTCCGCACAGGACATAACAGGCTGAAATACCACTTGTTCAACAAACTAAAGATAGGAGATACAGATGAATGTAATTGTGGAACTGGTAAAATGACAGCTAAACATTTGCTGCAAGAGTGCCCAATATATGCAGAACAGAGAAAGATATTTTGGCCCACACCTGCTTCATTCGAGGACAAGCTCTATGGAGATATCAACAAGCTCAAGTCGACTGCAGCTTACTTTAACTGTATTCAGGTTGACATTTAAATGTACATTAAGAAGTATTTAGACTGCCACACTTCATACCACAGGCATGTCGGTTACACAAGCCTCCCAGAGGCATGAAATGGAATATTGCTTGGATAGCAAATCCATTACGTGGAAAGTCCGAATCGAAAGCTCACTGTGTGGGCTTCATAAAAGGTGGAAAAAGTGTCCTAGTGGCACAAAATGGAATATTGCTTGGATAGCAAATCCATTACGTGGAAAGTCCGAATCGAAAGCTCACTGCTGTGGATGTCATCTGCAAACAGCATTCTTCTGGCTTCTGGAAGAACAGCCTATGGTGAACGGAAGGCCCAATATACGGAAGTGAGGCTAAGCAGCCATGTGCAGGACGTGACGATTCCTTGGGTGAGCCCAGTACCAGAGCGCTGTGTGTTGGCTCTGCAATTATGGAAGCCTCCTTGGATGGCGGGGAATGCCCATGGTCTGCCCCTGCCTTCCCTTGAGGGCCGACCAGGATGCCTCTGGCTGTTCTATATGGGCCAGCTGGGATGGGAGATAACACCAGCAACAGTGAGAGTCTAACGTCCTAAGAAACCCCCGGGAAGGTTAACCCGGTCAACAAATGCCCGCAGAAGTCGGATGTGTCGGCCTAACGGCGCAAGAACGCAGCTCTGCTGTAAACAGGCACAACGCAATCACGTCCGAAAAAAAAACTCCGGATGAACGAAGAAGAAGAAGATTCGTAATCCCGCAAACCGCTATCGAAACACAACCGGTCGTTCAGAAAGCAATGGCAAGAATGGACATGGCAAACTACTGAACGTTAACTTGCCAAGAGATCACAAACAGCAACAAACAAAATGCTGGTGTCGACTGCGACGTCCTGTAAAGAATATGCAATTAACTTATTTTAAAATCTATCCAAGCCGGCTCTGTGGCGAAGTGCGATTTGGAAGCAGACCGCCCTGTGCTGATTTTCATACAATGGTATGGGTCTCGGTCGTTCAGAAAGTACTGGCAAACTACTGAACGTAAACTTGCCAAGAAATCACAGACAGCCAAAATATTATGGGGTTAGTTGCGACGTCCTGTAAAGGATATGCCACTAATTTGTCTATCCATCTGTCGGCAGGTCTGTCGACAGGTCTGTCTACCTTCCTATTTCTCTGTCTGCCTACCTGCCTGTCCGCCTGTCTCGTAATCGTGTTATACGTTACTGCAGTACAATTGCTGGCAGGCTGTATAAGTGTAAATGACACCCTATCTTTCATTAAATTTATTCCGGGCGGCTATTAATTTACCAGAATAACCAGGCTGGGAACTCTTTTCTGGTATCTGAAGAGGGGAATGGAGCATGTGTGGAAATATCCCGAATGCAGAGACACAAGACTCACCTGAGATGTCGATTTGTAAATTTTAAAAATTAAGTATTCATTTAACTCAGCGTATTACTTAAAAAAAAAAAAAAAAAAACTCCACAATCTGGAAAATAAAGCATTAGCTTCAAAGTTATTAAACTAATACATTAAATTATATTTTCTTTTATACTCCGTTTAACAATGGCATCTATCCAAGATCGATCTAGAATGTAGAAAATATCTAGAATGGCAACTCTGGTGCTCAATCTGTTCCGCCTCTTTCTCCACCTGGTGCCACAGGCGCCCGACCACCTCTCCCTTGTCCGTAGGTAAGTTTAGTTTAGTCGATGGATCAACATCACGGCACACAGGTGTAACCCATAAGTGCTCCGTTCTCCTCCTAACTCAAACCTGATTTTGGAGAACCTCAGCTCAGTGCACGAACTCCGTAGCACCGGCGAGGATCCTGAAATACTTTGGATATATTTTTAACTCGAAATTTTGACCGGGCAGCGCCGTTAGGCTATTCTTTTTCGATTTCCAACTGCCAAGGGATTTTTTATGTGCAAAGCAATACACACGGGCGTCCGATCTCACTACCCAGAGACCAGGGGAGAATTTTATTACTAGAAGTCCCGTGAAAAAATGCCGGTCCTCACCGGGGCATGAACACGAGACCTCCAGCACTCGAGGCGGACACCGTACCTCAAGACCACGCAATCCCTTTAGGTAATCTAACACCGATAGGTAAGAGAGACATTGAAGAACATCGTGACGACTGGAAATATCAAGGTGAAGAGAGGCAGACAAAGAGAAATGATGCTGGATGAGCTAGGACAGTTAGACAGTGACATGGAGGAATATCATCAATAGGGTTGATCCAAAACACCAAAGATCTCAGGCTCGTCAACCAACACAGAACTGGCACTATTAGCCACCGGACGCTGATGCATATGCTGGGGGAGGATCTGAGCACCTATGGACATGTCCGGAGTGCAACGAAGATACCCCAACTGATAACTAACTAACTAACTAACCAAAGATCTACGGAGAGACATACATGAACGCCTACGCCAGCTGGCAAGGCACTTGATGATGAAGAAAAAAGATCGAATGTTCGCATTCCTCTGGAGTCTGGTGGCATATTCAGCCTCATAATCTAAAAACCAACATGAGCAGTCTGAAGATCGTGAGTTCGATCCTCACCATGGACATAATTTGTCTGTGCCTTGGTAGCGCAGTAGGTAAAGCGCCAGCCTCACTGTTTCTGGAACAAATAAAATAAAGTGCTCTCTTGCGTGCAAAGTTTTGCTTTTTCTTCAGAGATGACTTGTTAAATCGTAAGGGAACCGGTGTCTGAAATATTGAAACCACAGGAACATATAAATTAGGTTTGTGGGCTGTTGTTTTTACTGGCAAGTTTATGTGAATCCAATGTAACAATATAGATGTGATTTCTGTTCTTTAGCTGCATGACACGTGAACAAATGTGATGGTTTTGCTTTGATTCGTGTTGATTCAACGTTTGTTTGTGGTGTACAACCAGTTATCGATAAACAACAGACTACTTACTTCTTCTTCTTCTTCTTCTTCTTCTTCTTCTTCTTCTTCTTCTTCTTCTTCTTCTCCCTCTTCTTCTTCTGTTAGCTTGAAATGTTGTCTTTTGTATGAATTTCGCTGTCTTTCTTACTCCCATAGTTTTCCATAGTCTAAATCTTCCTCTGTGCTGTTGTTTCTGTGGGTGGTAGACTTTAGACTAGACTAGAACTAGAACGGAACGTTTGCCTACCTAGGTATGGTTACCATAAAATGGTATTTTAACTATTTTGTTAAGTCTTACTTCTGTAAAATGTTAAGGTGCAGGTATTAATTATTTATTTATTCTTGCTAGTTTATCACGAATACACGAGAAAGTAATGAAAATTGAAAGTGTTATGTTTGAATTGTTTGTACTGTTGTTGTCTAAGCACATGATGGATGAGTTAGTTCTGGCCTATTCAGCTTTTTTTTTTTAATGTTGCATATCCATATCCCTTACAGGATGTTGCAGTCAACACCAGCATTTTTCAGCTGCTGTTAATGTACTAGGCAAGTTTTTACGTTCAGTAGTTTGCCATTGCTTTCTGAACGACCAGCTCCCATACCAACATGTTATAACAACGCGACATGGTCTGCTGCACAAATCGGTCATGGCTGTATTTCGAAAGCCTGGTAAGCAGCTCACGAACCGCGTTCACAAGCCTTTGGCCACAGAGACCAAGTTAGGGTTAAAATTAAGAACTACAGAGATTTTAAAACGGATGACAAGACAATCATCATCATCATCATCATCATCATGACAAGACAATATCATATTAATATTATTATTATATCATATAAGGAAGCCGGGCAGGTGATATGTAAAAGATAGGATGGACTGGCATAAGTTGTTTTGAATCTTTGCTAAAAAAGATGGAAGAAGAGTAATTTATTTTGGACAATTCTGCTTTGTCCTTTGCTGCTGATTAGTGAATACCATTTCAAATGTTTTTGTTTGCCGCATTTAATTCAAATCTCCGATATATTATACCTAGAAAGTCCTGTCTCTGTAACCCACAGGCCAAATAAAATTGATGGGCCCGAAGCTTAGAGTCACCTGGTTGCTGTCAATAGTGCAATTCTGGTGCTAAGTCTCGGACATTATGTGGTCAGATGTATGCACTGGTCATCTAGTCGTGTTACTAGTCCTCGTTTACCCTAATTCTGGCATATTTTGTTTTATTGAAGCCTTGTACATTGTCTTTGGCTCAGTTTACAGTTGGTCTAGTTTACAGTCTAGAATAGCTTGGTCGAGTTATGATAGTTTTATGGTGAGGGTAAGTGCTGGCTTTTTTTTAAAAGTGTAAATTAGATGGGTTATTTTCGGGAAGGTTAACCCGGTCAACAAATGCCCGCAGAAGTCGAATGTGTCGGCCTAACGGCGCAAGAACACAGCTTTGCCGTAAACAGGCACAACACAATCACGTCCGGGGAAAAAACTCAGGATGAACGCAGAAGAAGAAGATGGGTTATTTAATGTGGTAGGTGATGAACCTTAACCCTCAAGCACTTGTGTAGGGTTGAAGCGGGTAATCTGCTGTGGGTATGTGAATTTAGAACCATCACGTTTGTTGGGCCTGAGAGCATGGAGGAAGGCACGGCCAGTCTTTCACTCCCATAGCAACCCCTGAGAGCTCACAAACCTTAGTCTCTCAGGAAGGTTAACCCGATCAACAAATGCCAGCAGAAGTCGGATGTGTCGGCCTAAAGGCACAGCATCACAGCTCACTATAAATAGGCACAACGCAATCACATCTGCAAAAAGATTCCGGATGAACGCAGAAGAAGAAGAATACTGTAGTTGCAAAATCCCACAGATCATGAAAAAGTCTACAAAGGTCTTGCTGGGAGTTGGTTGTGAGACTTTGCTCCATTGGCAGATGAAAGGGTGAAAAAGATGCAGAAGAATCTGCAAATGGTGGCATCCTTTATGGAGTATAGTTTGTATATATATACTGGGTAGATGTGGATAGACTGAGATTAATCAATGATAACTTTTTAATTGATTGCAGGAAAAAATCATGGAAAGGCTGTTGAGTCTAGGAGCAAGAGTGCCAGGGTTGGGCCAGGTAATTGAAACCATTTCTTTGTTATTCTCACAAACCTTAACTCCTGAGCCATGTGTTATATTAACTCATTTTGCCCTATTTATTACTTAATTCCTTTGATCTAAGCCAGTCAGTTTTGAGGGAGGAAAAACGTTCTGCCTATTCAACTACTTGAAGTGGTTATAATTAGGCAAGTTGATGTATATTTCTTTTCAAGGCTGATGTAGAGTTTATATGTTAACTAACTCTCTGTGTCCTATTACCATAACTTCTTCACTTCTAGTTTGGCCAATAACCACATTAAACTATTCTATTGGTACCAGTTCGGGAGAAAAGTGTCCGATAGATGCAAGCCCTATTCAGGACTCAGAGGATTCATCAATAAACCAACAAACTGAATAATCCCAGACAGAGAGAATAATGGAGTACATGGGAATTTCGATTTGTGAAGCCCATAAATGGGCCTATCTGTTTCATGTTTGGCTTATTAATGGAAATTTCAGTATATGACGCGCATAAACAGGCACTCTCCCACTGTTTATCCTTCACCTTGACACCGCAAGGTACAAGAGGAACATGATGAGATGGGTTAAATCTCTGCTTGGATGGCGGGGAATGCCCATGGTCTGCCCCTGCCTTCCCTTGAGGGCTGACCAGGATGTCTTTGGCTGTTCTATATGGGCCAGCTGGGATGGGGGATAACACCACAACAGTGAGAGTCAAACGTCCTAAGAAACCCCTCTGGAAGGTTAACCCGGTCAACAAATGCCAGCAGAAGTCGGATGTGTCGGCCTAACGGCGCAAAAACGCAGCTCTGCTGTAAACAGGCACAACGCAATCACGTCCGGAAAAAAACAACTGGATGAACGCACAAGAAGAAGAAGAAATCTCTCTGCTTGTTTCATTGTTGCTTCATTTGTTTTTTCTTTATATTACAATGTTTCTTTCATTATTGTTTGTTGTATCTAAAGTCACAATTCTGAAGAGCAGAAACAGTGCAGAACTAGCAGATCTGAAAGCAGCATTCCATGAATGAGAAGTCCAAAAAGGTTGTAATACTATGGATCCCCTCATGTTGCAGTATACCTGGGAATGAAGAGATTGGCTAAGGAAGGTGGAGGATTGCCTTAATCTGTGATGAGACCAAGAGATTTATACAAAAGTAATTTAAACCAAGTGGGAATCAGAGCATCCAGGTTATAATACAATGCAATATACCTGGAAATGAAGAGATTGGCAACAGACGGTGGAAGACTACCTTAACCAAAAATGAGACTAAGATTTATACAAAGTAATTTAGAACCAAGTGGGAATCAGAGCATCCAGGCGACCAGATAGATCGTGAATATTAGAAGCTCAGCTGTGTTGGCTTAAGGGCGCATAAACTGGTACAATGCAAAAATGTCTGAAAAAACACTCAGGATGAACGCAGAAGAAGAAGAAAAAGCTCAGCTTAAGACAACAAGTAACAATCTGCAGACTGCACAGGATACAATAGGCTGCAATATCACATGTTTAATACACTAAAGGTGACACAGAGGTGTTTCCAAGGCACCAGGGCCAGGTTTTATACTGACCAAGACCTACTAACACGTCCTCGCCGAGCGTCCTGGGCAACAGGTCCCTTTGGGTTCCTGGCTAAAGTCAGTAGGATCGCTGATTCTTCCAAAGTCGGAGAGTGTCTGCCTGCACGGTGAGGAGCCACCAGTCTGCACAACAATAAGCTAGACATGGGACAACGGATACTCATGCAAACCTCAGTCCGGTATGACATCACACTGATGTTGGACAACAGGATGTCTTCATCCGACATACAGGACCTTGCGCTGGAGTTCGCAGCCAGCGAACGCAAGCAATCAGGCAAGCAAGCATACACTAAAGATAGGAGATTCTGATGAATGGAAATGTTGAACTGGTAAATGGTAGTGAAACAATTGTTGCAGGTGTGGACAGAACAGGACACAATTGACTATACAACCACATGAATCAATAACATAAGATTAGTAAATCAGCCATGTGGGTTGTCGCCGTAGACAGCAGATCACATACTCCAAGTTAGTTAGTTGCATATCCATCACAGGATGTAGCAGTCAACTCCAGCATTTTTTGGCTGATTGTGATTCCTGGCTTTGCCATAGCTTTCTGAATGACCGGCTCTCATACCATTGTATGGAAACCAACGCAAGGCAGTCTGCTTCCAAATTTCCCACCCACGTCCATGACCCCTTCACCACAGAGCCAAGATTACCCTGAATATGGCATATCTAGACAACCTTCTTGCCTAGATAAACTCTATAGACCACTGGGTGGTTTATACAAGAGACAAAATTGCAGATATAAACAATTTCAAGTGAATGAAAGAGGAAGAGGAAATGTGTTGCAGAAGAGTTCCAATACATGCAGAACAGAGACAATGATTTTTACCAACAACCGCTCCAGTTGAAACATATTCTATGGAGATGTCAACAAACTAAAGATGGGGGATGCTTTTGAAGATGTGTGAAGTAGATGGAGGAGAATCTGATAATTCTTCAGTTGATGTTCATTACTGACAGTCAGTACTGTATTGTAGGGTTCATGCACAATATTGTATTGACATATAAAGGGGAGTGGCGGTCTGCATGGCTGAATGGATAAGATCATTCATTCTTAAACATCCATTGTGCTGATGTTGAGGTAGCGGGTTCAACCCCTAAACTGGTCATTTGCACTAAAATGTTGACTTCTCGTCCTTGACTTGGGGACGTAAATTACAAATACATCTGAAGTCGTGAGTAGGTTCGCCTGATGGCGAGGGACGCTGGCAGTAGGGAAAGCGAATCCACACGCAAAAATCAGTCCGGTGCACTAGAAGTAGTTGCACTATAGGGACTACACTTAGGTTCAAAGCGAGCAAGCTATAAAAAAAAAAACCTAAAAAAAGTAAAACACTTCCAGCTATTGTTTATTCTCTTATACTGTACTCTCTCTCTCTCTCTCTGGCAGGGCTCACCTCCAACAGACGCCCCAGTTGTGGACACAGCTGAGCAAGTCTATATCTCGTCTTTAGCCTTGCTGAAGGTAAATTTTGTGCTAATGGTTTTCTTTGTGGACCTTTGACAGTTAACAAACCAGCTCATAGTCACCTATGTGAAACTTGGACAGTTAACAAGCCAGCTGATAGGCTGTGTATATGCTTTTGAATATGTGTTACAGAAGAGTATTAAACATTCATTGTACAGAAAAGAGAACAAGCAGATCAACCCATGAGCGCAGTATTGAATAAGACTGGTTATTACGATGACTAAAATTGAAGGAAATAAAATATTTTGGGCATGTAATAAGACACAATTGAACTTGCCAAGACATCACAGCAGCTGAAACATGCTGGTGTTGACTGCAATGCCTTGTAAAGGATATGTAAAATAAGACACAAATGATCGAAAGAGGTAATTATTGAGGGAGGTTACCAAGGAGGCAGAGGCGGATGCAGACCACAACGAAGATGGATTCAGTATGTGACATGTAATTTAGTCATGGCAATAACAGAGGCAGGACATGTGGCTTATGATAGAGAGATGTTACAAAAGACTGGTAGGGAAGCACAGTTCTTCACTGGACAATCAACTGGATAATGACGGTGATGATCTGTCACTCGGAATTAATATCATGGTGAGGTGGCATGGCTGAGGGGTTATGTGTCTGCCTCAGGCTCAGAAATGACAAAGTTTGAATCTTTGTTTAGGATTGGGCATTATTACAACAACCATGGGTGTCTATGTTAAAACACACCCTCCAGTCTCTTGGTTGGTGGAATCACATCCCTAGCCTTCTTGGATAAATGCTAAAGGGAGGAGGTCTTGTATGCAAGTTTCATTGGTTAAAATCCCCATGCAGTTATGAGTAGGCCATAAGACCTCCACCTTGGCAAATTTGTTAGGAAAGAAAACCTAATGGGTAGATAAAGTCTGTTACTTTGGGTGGAATCTGTCTATAGAAAGTAGCCTTACATGGATGCATGAGGAAGATGGACACACTGACCACTGACCGTTGAGTTGCAGAACATTATTAAGTGTGGAAGCTGCAATAGCTCAGTGACTAACAGGCTCACTTGCCCGGTGGTCAAGCATTCGAATCTACGTTGAGGTAGACTTTTGAATTGGACCTGGACTGCCATGTTAACGTAGTTTAATATGTGTACCAGGAAATATCCTGGGAAATAAAGGGGGCCTGTGTGACATTAACCACAATACCCAAGGAATGCTGATTGGTCTATAGAGGCTCTCTGATTGGTCTGTAGAGTTAAGAGGCTCTCTAATTGGTCTATAGAGTTAAGAAGTTAAGAGACTCTCTGATTGCTTCTTCTTTCTTCTTTTTGTTTGCTCGCTTAAACTCGAGCGTAGTCCTTACACACTGTTTAAAGTAGTAAAGGACTGAGTTTTGCGTGTGGGCTTGCTTTTCCTTTTACCGGTGTCCCTCGCCATTCAGGCGAGCTCTGTGATTGGTCTATAGAGTTATGAGGCTCTCTAATTGGTCTGTATAGTTATGAGGCTGTCTGATTGGTCTGTAGAGTTATGAGGCTCTCTGATTGGTCTATAGCATCATGAGGCTCTCTGATTGGTCTATAGAGTTAAGAGGCTAACAACATGCCAAACACGCCTGAAGACATGTCAGGGTGTATTTTTAATGACTGTGCGGTGTTTGAAAATATTGCCGGCCCAAGTTTTGTATTTATATATTATGTTGCATGAACTTTACAGAGGGTGAATACAAAACTTGGACCGGCAATATTTTCAAGCGCTGCACAGTCATTAAAAATACACCCTGTATAAGTTCTTTGTAGACTTGTTCAGCAAGGCTTAGATTTTGTAGCTAAATGTTGTGCAAGATAAGGTAGTTAGCCTCACCTGAACTCTTGCCACATGTATGGTAGGTTACATTGTAACTATTCATTGTGTCCTTTGTGAGGCCCAGAACGTATGGATGAGATGTGGGCTGTAGCAGGGCCCAGCAGGTTGAAGGGAGGGCAGTGAGGCTGAGTAGTTACGAGGCGGCTTCACATGTTTTGTGTGTGTGTGTGTGGTGTAAATATATTCTGAAAAAAATAAAGAACAAATGTACAATTTTTTGATGTAGTCACCGCTGTGTTCAATGCAAATCCTCCAGCACTGATAAAGTGCTTGAATTTCTGTAGAAACAAAATTCTCTTGTTCGCTACTTGGTGTGCCGGACCCAGTTGTGAACAGTCTGTCACAGAAGTCACGCTGTTTTGAGACTTCTTACTCCACTCATGCACTTGCTGGACTGGCAGGCATGCATCACCGAACGGGACCTTCATTCACCGATGAATTTCTATAGGTTTTACTACTTCACTGATTAAAAAAAAACGGATAACAGAATGCTGCTCCACTTCAGTGCATGTCAAAAGTGGGGCAGCCATCTTTAAACAATGTGTTCGTCTGCACAGCAGTATCACAGCTTAACACTCTTGACATCCCTAACAGCAATATTGACAGGTTACAAGACAATGGCATTGTTATTATAATGTCTAACACACTTTTAAGGTTTTCATTTGAAGACCCCCCTCGTACAATGTTCAACTCAGGTTTAGAAGGTGCCAGGTTCAAATCTCAGATTAGTGCTGGGAGATTGTTACATGAACCATTGGTTTGTAATGACGTCACATGTATCCTGATCCCTTGGGTGGTGAAATCAGATGCTTAGCCACCTTAGATAAGAGTAAAAAATACTAGGTTCCATTTGCACTTCACACATGTTAGAAATTCCACAACATTTGAAAATTTCAGAGTAGGCCATAAAGTTACTACCTTGACAAAATCATTATGAAAGAAAAACCTGTTGACAAGTACATCGAGTCCATGCCTTTGGATGGAATCTGTCTTGTTTTGTCTTGTCAGTTCACTGACAGTCCTGTATAAGAACTGTTTTGTTTCCCGTGCTGGTTCAGACCTTGTAGTGAGGCATTATGCTAGTTGCAGTTTGTTTCCCAGTGTACGAGTGTGTTGCGTGGCTAATGTGAGTCTTATGTTGTTATAAGGTGCTGTTCCATCTGCTAATTGGTCGAATGAATCAGAGTAACATTATTTACAATCTGATAATGAATGGTGACATATTTTTAGTAATGTTGCCTTCTACCCCATTACCAGATGTTGAAACATGGGCGTGCTGGTGTCCCCATGGAAGTGATGGGTCTCATGCTGGGGGAGTTTGTTGATGATTACACTGTCCGCGTTATTGATGTCTTTGCCATGCCACAATCAGGAACGGTGAGTTGTTGAACCTTGTCAAACCGTATCACAAATTTCATTTTTTTTTGTTTTAGTTTTTTAACATATTTTCTTCTAAATTCAAAGCATTTGGATAATGAAGACACAAACAATGTGCATAATAAACAAAATGCAGCATATACCTGATGAGATGCAGCAAAATATACCAGGCAATAAGTCGTGCAATCTAATGTTTGTGTCTTCATTATTAAAATATTTGTTTCTAATCAACATTTTCTTCTGTATATTTTATTGTTAGTATGCTGGTGGCAAAACTTGTGTACGTCTAGGAAGCCTGTCCTGCCATCACTGTATAGAGTCGGCATAGCATTTCTTGACTTAAATGTGCCCATTTGTACACACAAGAGGGTCAGAAGCTCCTTGATTACTTGTCTTTGACACCCAGTACAAGCATCTTTTCATCAGTTTGGTCACTAGAATTTGGCTGTTTTAATTAGCTCTAGATTGGTATTCTGTAATAGTTTTCAGAGGATCTGGCAGACACTCTGTGCTCAGAGGAAAGGCTATATGGACACCGTCGGGCTGCATCTGGACACAATCAGGCTACATCTGGACACAGTCAGACTGTATCTGGTACCATTAGTATTGGGACTCTTCACTGGCTGTTGAAGATGAGTATGGAGCATGTAATGTCCTGCATGCCGTGATGTCAATTCTTGACTCCCTACAAAGGTCTTTAAGAAAGTCTTAAAAGTTTAGAGGAACGGCTTTATTGAACCGGGTTTAATCCCATATGGCTCTGTCTCTTTCCGCAGGGCTGCCTGCCTAAAGCATCGCACAAAGCACAAACTCCGTAGTTTCAGCGACGACTCCCAGGAGTCTCCAAGAAAAATGCACCCATGAACCAAAAGACGTAGCCCGGAATTGAACCGACAACCTTCAGAGCACAGGGCAGATGGCATAACGACTTTGCCATGGAGACTCCCCAGAAAGGTTAACCTGGTCAACAAATACTTGAAGAAGTCGGCTGTTTCGGCAGAAAGGTGCAAATATCGCAGCTCTGCTGTAAACAGGCACATCACAGTTTTGTCCAAAACAACATTCCGGAGGAATGCAGAAGAAGTTCTTGATTCAACTCAGTCCAATATTCATCGCTCTTTTCTGTGCAAAGAAGACATGTATGTCATTGATTAGCTGATGTGATTGCTATCCATGTATTAGTCTGTATTTTATAACAAGTGGAATCACTGGTGGCACTGATGATGTTTTCAGGGTGTGAGTGTCGAAGCTGTGGACCCGGTGTTTCAGGCCAAGATGTTGGACATGCTACGCCAGACTGGAAGGTTGGCTTGTGTGTTGTGTGTCTAATTCTGTTCGTCTAATTGTCAGCGCCAGACTGGAAGGTTGGCTTCTCTCTTGTATTGTGTCTAGTTCTGTACGTCTAATTGTCAGTGTCAGACTGGAAGGTTGGTTTCTCTCTTGTGTGTTGTGTGTCTAGTTCTGTTCGTCTAATTGTCAGTGTCAAACTGGAAGGTTGGCTTCTCTCTTGTGTATTGTGTCTAGTTCTGTATGACTAATTGTCAGTGTCAGACTGGAAGGTTGGCTTTAGTGTTGTGTGTCTAGTTCTGTACGTCTAATTGTCAGCGCCAGACTGGAAGGTTGGCTTCTCTCTTGTGTGTTGTGTGTCTAGTTCTATACGTCTAATTGTCAGTGTCAAACTGGAAGGTTGGCTTCTCTCTTGTGTATTGTGTCTAGTTCTGTATGACTAATTGTCAGTGTCAGACTGGAAGGTTGGCTTTAGTGTTGTGTGTCTAGTTCTGTACGTCTAATTGTCAGCGCCAGACTGGAATGTTGGCTTCTCTCTTGTGTGTTGTGTCTAGTTCTGTATGACTAATTGTCAGTGTCAGACTGGAAGGTTGGCTTTAGTGTTGTGTGTCCAGTTCTGTACGTCTAATTGTCAGCGCCAGACTGGAAGGTTGGCTTCTCTCTTGTGTATTGTGTCTAGTTCTGTATGACTAATTGTCAGTGTCAGACTGGAAGGTTGGCTTTAGTGTTGTGTGTCTAGTTCTGTACGTCTAATTGTCAGCGCCAGACTGGAAGGTTGGCTTCTCTCTTGTGTGTTGTGTGTCTAGTTCTATACGTCTAATTGTCAGCTTCTGTGTTTTAGATGTAGGGAATGTAGTTTCAGAATCCCAATATACCTGGCTCTAAGACAATCACATAAGATTTGGGAGCAGATCTTTGCTTTGATTTCACATTAGTATGAGTGTCGACTGATCAGAAAGCAATGAGAAACTGCTGAACATGACATTGCCTAGACAATCATAGACAGCCGAAAAATTATGGGATATTTTAGTTTGCTTTTACTCGCTTGTAACTCAAGCGTAGTCCATACACGTGCTACTTCTTCTAGTGCACTGGACTGATGTTTGCGTGTGTGTTAGCTTTCCCTATTACCAGTGTCCCTTGCCATCAGGCGAACCCACACAGACTTCTGAGATGCTTGTAATTTACATCCCCAAGTCAAGGATGAGAAGTCAACATTTTGTCCCAACTGACCAGTGTAGGAGTTGAACCTGCTACTTCGGCATCAGCACACCGGATGTTTAAGAAAGAGCACCATGTCCTTTCAGCCATACTGACCTCCAATGCTGGGGTTTATTGTGATGTCCTGTAATAAAGACTTGCAGCTGACTTTATCATCTAATTGTGGTGGTGACGGTTCTTCTTCTTCTTCTTCTTCCCCTTCTTCTTCTTCTTCTTCCCCTTCCTCTTCTCCTTTTTCATCATCTTCTCATTTTTCATCATCATCTTCTCCTCCTCCTCTCCCCCCCCCCCCCTCCCCTCCCCTCCTTCTCTTTCTTCATCTACCTCAGTGAAGTTTTACGGGAGAATATAGTAGAGGTATTTTGTCTTTCTGATGCTCTTTGTAAGTTGGCTTTTTCTTCTCTAAGGTTGTACTTGATGCCAGCCCCGAAGTGCTCATCTATACAGATGGATCTGTTGTAAAGCAGCAGAGAAGTGCGTGGGCATTTACAGCCCGTTCAGCGGGCCGAACCGTTCAAGAATCCAGTGGTGCCCACTCTATGACCACGAGCAGCATGACGATGGAGGTGATGGCAGTTACACAGGCTTTCATATGGCTGGAATCACAGCATTATACCAACGTGTGTGTACTAAGTGATTCAATGAGCATGATTCAGAAGGTCGAAGCTGGATCTGTACGTAGACAGTGGACTGAGTCGCTGCGGAAGTCTGTTGTCCGCAAAGTCACCTTCATCTTCGTCCCGGGACATGCGGGAGTCGAGGGAAATGAACGAGCTGATAAATTGGCTGGCTCTGCACCCCCTGTAGATGGCCAGCCCATGGATCGTGCCGATGTCATTAACGCCCTTAAAGATATGGCGAGAACAGAGGATTTTGACGCCAGTGATTCCACATCGCTTTCCAGGATGAAAGACCTGGGAGTAAGAATCGGCACAGCCAGACGCGAGAAGTACATCGGGAAAACAAAGCGCCTCGTCAACCAACACAGAACTGGCACTATTAGCCACCGGACGCTGATGCATATGCTGGGGGGAGGATCTGAGCACCTATGGACATGTCCGGAGTGCAACGAAGATACCCCAACTGATAACTGATAACTGATAACTTGATGCCATCACTCCATCTTTTATGTGATCTTCCCCTTGCTTTGTAACCATCATATTTCTTCATTGTGGTGCTTTGGGGCAGGTGGTACCAGGACATTCTTGTGAGGTGGAAAAGCCATTTCATCTGTTGTTCTCTAATGAAGTGCATGACTGGTTTCAGACCTAGTCATCTTCTAATTTCCTCATTCCTAAATCTGTCTCTCACGGTTACTCCTGCAGCTCTTCTAGGGCATCGCATCTCTTCTGTTAATATCGTGCTCATTAGTTGCAGTAAACGTCCATGTAGACATTGTCAAAGTGTCCATGTTCGACATTGTCAAAGTGTCCATGTTCGACATTGGTAGCAAAATGTCGGCTAAAATATAGTTGTCATGGGATTATAGTGACTTATCACATGCAGCAGAAAGTTACCCCTAAAGCAGACACTGCTGTTAGAGTGTGACATGTTAGACTGTGACATATTCTAGGATTATAGTGACTTGTCACATGCAGCAGAAAGTTACCCCTATAGCAGACACTGCTGTTAGAGTGTGACATGTGAGACTGTGACATATTCTAGGATTATAGTGACTTGTCACATGCAGCAGAAAATTACCCCTATAGCAGACACTGCTGTTAGAGTGTGACATGTGAGACTGTCACATGCAGCAGAAAGTTACCCCTATAGCAGACACTGCTGTTAGAGTGACATGTGAGACTGTCACATGCAGCAGAAAGTTACCCCTATAGCAGACACTGCTGTTAGAGTGTGACATGTTAGACTGTCACATGCAGCAGAAAGTTACCCCTATAGCAGACACTGCTGTTAGAGTGTGACATGTTAGACTGTCACATGCAGCAGAATGTTACCCCTATAGCAGACACTGCTGTTAGAGTGTAACATGTTAGACTGTCACATGCAGCAGAAAGTTACCCCTATAGCAGACACTGCTGTTAGAGTGTGAAATGTTAGACTGTGACATATTCTAGGATTATAGTGACTTGTCACATGCAGCAGAAAGTTACCCCTATAGCAGACACTGCTGTTAGAGTGTGACATGTGAGACTGTCACATGCAGCAGAATGTTACCCCTATAGCAGACACTGCTGTTAGAGTGTAACATGTGAGACTGTCACATGCAGCAGAAAGTTACCCCTATAGCAGACACTGCTGTTAGAGTGTGACATGTTAGACTGTCACATGCAGCAGAAAGTTACCCCTATAGCAGACACTGCTGTTAGAGTGTGACATGTTAGACTGTCACATGCAGCAGAAAGTTACCCCTATAGCAGACACTGCTGTTAGAATGTAACATGTTAGACTGTCACATGCAGCAGAAAGTTACCCCTATAGCAGACACTGCTGTTAGAGTGTGACATGTTAGACTGTCACATGCAGCAGAAAGTTACCCCTATAGCAGACACTGCTGTTAGAGTGTGACATGTTAGACTGTCACATGCAGCAGAATGTTACCCCTATAGCAGACACTGCTGTTAGAGTGTGAAATGTTAGACTGTGACATATTCTAGGATTATAGTGACTTGTCACATGCAGCAGAAAGTTACCCCTATAGCAGACACTGCTGTTAGAGTGTGACATGTGAGACTGTCACATGCAGCAGAAAGTTACCCCTATAGCAGACACTGCTGTTAGAGTGTAACATGTTAGACTGTCACATGCAGCAGAAAGTTGCAGACACTGCTGTTAGAGTGTGACATGTTAGACTGTCACATGCAGCAGAATGTTACCCCTATAGCAGACACTGCTGTTAGAGTGTAACATGTTAGACTGTCACATGCAGCAGAAAGTTACCCCTATAGCAGACACTGCTGTTAGAGTGTGACATGTTAGACTGTCACATGCAGCAGAATGTTACCCCTATAGCAGACACTGCTGTTAGAGTGTGACATGTTAGACTGTCACATGCAGCAGAATGTTACCCCTATAGCAGACACTGCTGTTAGAGTGTGAAATGTTAGACTGTGACATATTCTAGGATTATAGTGACTTGTCACATGCAGCAGAAAGTTACCCCTATAGCAGACACTGCTGTTAGAGTGTGACATGTGAGACTGTCACATGCAGCAGAAAGTTACCCCTATAGCAGACACTGCTGTTAGAGTGTAACATGTTAGACTGTCACATGCAGCAGAAAGTTACCCCTATAGCAGACACTGCTGTTAGAGTGTGACATGTTAGGACTGTCACATGCAGCAGAATGTTACCCCTATAGCAGACACTGCTGTTAGAGTGTGACATGTTAGACTGTCACATGCAGCAGAATGTTACCCCTATAGCAGACACTGCTGTTAGAGTGTGAAATGTTAGACTGTGACATATTCTAGGATTATAGTGACTTGTCACATGCAGCAGAAAGTTACCCCTATAGCAGACACTGCTGTTAGAGTGTGACATGTGAGACTGTCACATGCAGCAGAATGTTACCCCTATAGCAGACACTGCTGTTAGAGTGTGACATGTTAGACTGTCACATGCAGCAGAAAATTACCCCTATAGCAGACACTGCTGTTAGAGTGTAACATGTGAGACTGTCACATGCAGCAGAAAATTACCCCTATAGCAGACACTGCTGTTAGAGTGTGAAATGTTAGACTGACATATTCTAGGATTATAGTGACTTGTCACATGCAGCAGAAAGTTACCCCTATAGCAGACACTGCTGTTAGAGTGTGACATGTGAGACTGTCACATGCAGCAGAATGTTACCCCTATAGCAGACACTGCTGTTAGAGTGTAACATGTGAGACTGTCACATGCAGCAGAAAGTTACCCCTATAGCAGACACTGCTGTTAGAGTGTAACATGTGAGACTGTCACATGCAGCAGAATGTTACCCCTATAGCAGACACTGCTGTTAGAGTGTGAAATGTTAGACTGTGACATATTCTAGGATTATAGTGACTTGTCACATGCAGCAGAAAGTTACCCCTATAGCAGACACTGCTGTTAGAGTGTGACATGTGAGACTGTCACATGCAGCAGAATGTTACCCCTATAGCAGACACTGCTGTTAGAGTGTGACATGTTAGACTGTCACATGCAGCAGAAAGTTACCCCTATAGCAGACACTGCTGTTAGAGTGTGAAATGTTAGACTGTGACATATTCTAGGATTATAGTGACTTGTCACATGCAGCAGAAAGTTACCCCTATAGCAGACACTGCTGTTAGAGTGTGACATGTGAGACTGTCACATGCAGCAGAATGTTACCCCTATAGCAGACACTGCTGTTAGAGTGTGACATGTTAGACTGTCACATGCAGCAGAATGTTACCCCTATAGCAGACACTGCTGTTAGAGTGTAACATGTGAGACTGTCACATGCAGCAGAAAGTTACCCCTATAGCAGACACTGCTGTTAGAGTGTAACATGTGAGACTGTCACATGCAGCAGAATGTTACCCCTATAGCAGACACTGCTGTTAGAGTGTGAAATGTTAGACTGTGACATATTCTAGGATTATAGTGACTTGTCACATGCAGCAGAAAGTTACCCCTATAGCAGACACTGCTGTTAGAGTGTGACATGTGAGACTGTCACATGCAGCAGAATGTTACCCCTATAGCAGACACTGCTGTTAGAGTGTGACATGTTAGACTGTCACATGCAGCAGAAAATTACCCCTATAGCAGACACTGCTGTTAGAGTGTAACATGTGAGACTGTCACATGCAGCAGAAAGTTACCCCTATAGCAGACACTGCTGTTAGAGTGTAACATGTGAGACTGTCACATGCAGCAGAAAGTTACCCCTATAGCAGACACTGCTGTTAGAGTGTGACATGTTAGACTGTCACATGCAGCAGAATGTTACCCCTATAGCAGACACTGCTGTTAGAGTGTAACATGTGAGACTGTCACATGCAGCAGAGTGTTACCCCTATAGCAGACACTGCTGTTAGAGTGTGACATGTTAGACTGTCACATGCAGCAGAATGTTACCCCTATAGCAGTCACTGCTGTTAGAGTGTAACATGTGAGACTGTCACATATTCTAGGTCATGACATATGAGGCAGACGCCAGTTCCTTTGTTGTTTTCCTCCCCAGAAAATTTCCTGTTACCTATTTTTATTAGGCTGCGAGGACCCCAGAATCATAGTGGTAGAAAAAAAAATGATCCTGTCTCTGCTGGGGATTGAACCCAGATCACTTGCTTTACATACAGTAGACCCTCACTTTAATGGAGTCCCAATGTTTTTTTTGTTTTTTTTGGCACTCGCTTGCTTTGAACTCAAGCGTAGTCCACACACACTAATTCTACTTGCGATGGGCTGAATTTTGTGTGTGGATTAGCTTTTCCTTATTAACCCTTTACCGGGCAGACGCTTGTCCGTTTTTTAGTCCTGAATGGGCAAGATTTTTTCAGGTTCGGCAAAATTTCAGGTTACATTAGTAAAAACATCACAAATAAGGTGTTAGTCAACCGATTTTAGTTAAATAAACAACACAATGAAGGGAAAAGCATGCAGAATATGTTACTCATGTGATTGTTGCCAGTAATCCATATATGAACACAAATATTTACGAAATACAGCATATTGTTTGTGATTGTCGGTCATCTATACGACAATTTACAAACACATTTTCAGAATCATAATCACTTTCTTTAAAGTCCGACTCACGACTGCTAACGCAAAGTAACGCTGATCACTGATATCTAGCTCCGATTAACAGTCAACTTCATGCCCTTCAATGTCACTTAAATTGAACTCAGTGAAATCTCAGCTATCACTTGAAGAATCACCGAACTCCATTTTGAAAAACTAAGCGTAAAAACCCCAAAAACTATTTAAAAAAACATCTGTTCAAATTCATAGTATGGGCTTGCAAATGGCGGCAAATGTCAAGCTATCGGCGAAAGCGAAAGTAGCCATTCGGAAGTATCGGAAAGCCGAGAGGTCGCGTTTTTACAATGCATAATAGTCACGGGCGGGTTCGGACGTTTCGCCCGTTTATGGGTAAGGACGGAAACTGACGTTTCACCCGCTATAGGGTTAACAGCGTCCCTCGCCATCAGGCGAACTCATTCCGACTTCAGAGGTACTTGTAATTTACGTCCCCAAGTCAAGGACAATAGGTCAACATTTTAGTCCAACTGTCCGGTGTAGGGATTGAACCCCTAACCTCAGAATCAGCACACTGGATGTTTAAGAACACGCATTCTTATCCATGCTGACCTTACGAGTCCCAATATAACTGACTGCATTTCTGTGGTCGGGTGGCATTTAAACTAATTTCTGGAATTTCCGAATTGTGAATTTATTTATAACAAAATTTGACAATTTTACCGTTCATTATTATAATTTAGCAAACAAGCTGAAAAACATCTGATGGCTGTGGAAATGTGGTTTCAGAGGAGAATGCAAAGAATAACATGGACATTCAGAAAAACCAATGAACAAGTCCTACAAGAAACAAATGAAAACCGTAAACTGATTAGAGAAATTAGATGTAGACAGTCATAATTTTGTGGAAACATTATAAGAAATAAATTGGAGAACTTGGTGACAGCTGGAAAGATTGAGGAGAAAAGAACAAGAGGAAGGCAGAGAAGTAAATACCTGGATGGCTTGACCATGTGGTATGGTTAAGACAAGAACACTGAGCTCTGGTGATCGTGTGAGATAGCGAAATATGACTGCTTATCGACATGGCACATGATAATGATTATATTTTAAATGTATATGTATACTACTCATGTAATGGGCTTGATGCTTTCTGTGGAATGTTTGGTGATGTGTGGTGTTTTTGTGAACTTTCCTGAAGGCCTGAAATGGTAGTAGGCTGGTACCACTCCCATCCTGGCTTCGGCTGCTGGCTGTCTGGAGTGGACATCAACACCCAGCAGAGCTTCGAGGCCCTCTCTGAGCGGGCTGTGGCTGTCGTGGTGGACCCTATTCAGAGTGTCAAGGGAAAGGTTGGTGTGTGTGTTGCTGTGTCTGCAGTTTGTTGCCAGTTTTGTCTTCACTGTTTTTCTGTTTGTTGTTCTTTCTCAATTGTTTCACAGTTTGCTGTGTTTTCTCATCACTGTTTTTCTGGTGAGTTTTATCATCACAGTTTTTCTGTTGTGTTTTTAAAGCAGTTTCTCTGCTTGTTGCCGGTTTTACCATCACTGTTTTTCTGTTTGCTGCCAGTTTTCTTATCACTGTTTCTCCATTTGTTGTGTTTTATCAACACTGTTTCACTGTTTAATTGCTTCCTCATCACTGTTTTACTGTTTGTTGTGTTTTCTCATGACTGTTTTTCCAATTTATTGTGTTTTCTCATCATTGTTTCTGTTGCCAGTTTTATTATCACTGTTTCTTTGTTGCCAGTTTTCCTATTATGTTTGTTGCCAGACACTTGTAAGATTAAGAAAGAAACAGCATTGAAATTTTTATGATCTTGTAGACTTGTAAAATTGAAAAAGAAATATAAAACTGGAATTTCTATGATCTTGGAGGTTTGTAAAATTAAGAAAGAAACAACAATGACATTTCTTTGATTTTGGAGGCTTGTAAGAAACAATAATGACATTACTGTGATTTTGGAGGCTTGTAAGATTGAGAAAGAAACGTACACTGACATTTGTTGTGGTCTATGATTACAGGTTGTGATGATTGTTGTTTGGTTTGATTGCAGGTGGTGATTGATGCCTTCAGACTGATCAACCCCAACATGATGGTGCTGGGTCAGGAACCCAGGCAGACCACTTCTAACCTTGGCCACCTGAACAAACCTTCCATCCAGGTATGTCTGACTGGTAGAGATGAGGGACATAGTATGAGGGAACATTTGGAGATCGGGAACATTTAGAGATGAGGAAATATTGAGAGGTGAGGAAACATTTAGAGATGAGGGAACATTTAGAGGTGAGGGAATATTGAGAGTTGAGGGAACATTTGGAGATGAGGGAACATTTTAGAGATTAGGGAATGCACTGGGCAGTCTACTCATGATCTCATCATCTTCAGCTGCCTGGGTTGGAGCACTATGACTCCACTCTTCTCTTTTTCGTTTGCCTTTCATCTCCCAGGCTCATCTTAGGCCCTCAGCCAGCCAAACCCTGTATAGATATGCTCACAATTGGTTGGATGTTTCAGCTAGGTAGTCTGAGGTAGCCTGCATCTCACCAACCCTCCTTAGTCTCCTCTTAGGCCCAGCATGGTATGTTACAGTTATACTTTACTATTAACCATTTAAGTGCCATGGGATGATTAATTGTCTTAAGTGACTTCCTGTATCTGCCAGGGTTTATATATCACTGAAATCGGAAGTCTCCACGACGAAGTGGTCAAGCCGTCTGCCTCACGCTCAGTAGGTTGTGGGTTCTATTCCAGGTTATGTCTTTCTGTTCACGAGTGCATTTTTCTCAAAGACTCCTGTGGGTCGTCGCTGGAGCTACGGAGTTCATGCTTTGTGCGATGCTTTCAGCAGGGCATCTTGTGGAAAGAGACCGAGCCAAATGGGATAAAACCCAGTGCAAATGAAATTGATCCTCTCGACTTTTTATCACTGAAATATTGTCATTGTGTTATAATACAGCTTGCCCACTACCATATTAACAGCTGTTAAGTCATAACTGTGACACACCTCTACATCAAATTTGTTTGCCATCCATATTTGTTTGATCCAGACCTACTTTTTTGGGCACTGAATCTGTTAAAGAGTCCTATTAACATACAGGTGACTACATGTGTCAGCCAGTGAACAATATCTTGATTGTACTCTTTCGTGGGTAGCTGTTTAACACTCGGTTTTTTACTGTTCTGACAGGCACTAATCCATGGGTTGAACCGGCACTACTACTCCATTGCCATCAACTACAGGAAGAATGAGCTGGAACAGAAGGTGAGCTGTTTGTTGTGGTTGTAGTTCTTTGCATCTTGTGGCAACATGTAAGCTTTTGTTGGTTTTTTTTTTTTTTTTTGTTGATTTATGAGGTTGGAGAATATAAATTTGTTTTTATGATTTTTGTGTGTCTGGTGGGTGTGTTAATAATTGTGTGGCTGTGTTTATTAGTGTGAGGCTTTGTTTTTGTGAGGTTGTGTGTAAAGTTGTGTTTATTGTGGGGAGGATGTGTTGATTGGTGGTATATAATTTTTTGTTCTGTGACTGTGTCCTGGACTGTTTAGTGCTGTATTTATAGGTGTGTTTTTAGTTGTGTGAGCTTGTGTTTATAGCTGTGTGGGAATGTGTTTATGGTTTTTAGTTGTGAGAGCTTGTGTTTATAGCTGTGTGGGAATGTGTTTATGGTTGTGTGGGAATGTGTTTTGGTTGTGTGGAAATGGGTTTATAGCTGTGTGAGTTAGTGTTTATACCTGTGTGGACAAGATGTGTTTATATCTGTGTGAGAATGTCTTTATAGCTGTCGGAATTTGTTTTTATACCTGTATGGGAATGTGTTTATATTTGTGATGGAATGTCTCAATATCTGTGTGAGAATGTCTTTATATCTGGGTGGAAATACCTTTATATCTCTGTGGGAATGTGTTTTAGCAGTGATTGTGTTTATAAATATGAGCACTGAAGGTTCTGCTTATAGCTGTCTGTATATTGTGGTTTCAATCAATCAATCATGTGCCATGCCGGAAAGCGTGGGCGTTCAAGACTCGCCATTTCACTCGATCACCAGAGTCGTGGATCAGCTCAGTGTTGCTGTCTCGACCATGCCATGTGGCCAAGCCATCCGGGTATTACTTCTCAGTCTTCCCCTTGGTCTATTCCCTTCAATCTTACCAGTTGTTACTAAGTTCTCCAATCCATTTCTTCTCATAACATGTCCAAAAAATTTTGACTGTCTACGTCTAATTTCTCTAATCAATTTACAATTGTCATTTGTCTCCTGTAGTACTTGGTCATTGGTTTTTCTGTCTGTCCATGGTATTCTTTGCATTTTCCTCAGAAACCACATTTCTGCAGCCATCAGATGTTTTTCAGCTTGACTGCTCATTGTCCAAGTTTCACATCCATACAAAAGAACAGGCTCTATGTAGCACCTCAACCGACATTTAATTTAGTTTGCTATATTGAGATTGATCAAAGTTTAACCACATATTTTATATCAGTTTAACTAGTTGTGCTTTATTCAAATTTGACCAGCTGTGTTGTATCCAAAATTGACTAGCTATTGTCGTGTGTGTGAAGAATGAATGTCGTATTGGTTACTTGTTCTTCTTTACCACTTTAGTGTCGTCCCTGGAGTGAAGAGAATCAACACCCACATTTGTTTTAATTCAATATCTCTATTCTGGAGATATCCAGCAGACTCCATCCACACACTCCTTCAATCTGAAGACACCTTCTTCTCACTCTTACTCACTCCTGGATTATGCCCCCTCTCATTCTTCCCCCAACATAACACACTTGACAACTCTCGTTTCAACAAATAAAAACAAGAAATTTATTAAAGCAACGAGTATATGTAGGAGAAGTGTGTGTGTGTATAAGGTGTAGAATGTGTGACGTGTATTCTAATGGTAGACCAGTGATTTAGAAGCAAAGTCTGTAACATCATAGTGCTTAGCACACAACAGCACCATTTTTCCCGGACAGTGAACCTCACCCAGAAGATGACGACTTTCTCCAATCACTCGAACAAACAGGATGCTGGTAATCCGATAGACACTGTTGATCTTGGTCTTCACTTTACCACATGGTGAAGTTACTCTGTTTCCTAATATTTGTTTGAACTGATAGTCTTCCAATTAACTGAAATGTCACTTGGGGAAACTCTACTGTTTATTAGTTTCTGGTTATAACATTTTCCCCTCTTTTAGAACACATCCCCCCTCTGCTGTGTGTCCACCGTGACGAGGTAGAGGGGCTTGTGCATCCCAATGACCCCAAGAGCTATGCCGACGGTAGCACAGCTACTGGTAGGGCCACCCATGTCGGACAGGTCAAGGGAGAGGGACCAGACGAAGAGACACACAAACCTGCTGCCTTGTAGGTAGACTGGGGACAGTCAAAGGCTAGGGAAAGCACCCCAAATACATGCTTGTCGAAATCGGATGTACTGAGCCACAGGCTTGACAAAGCAGTGCAACGTAAAACCTGCTGCCTTGTAGGTAGACTGGGGACAGTCAAAGGCTAGGGAAAGCATCCCGAATAAATGCTTGTCGAAATCGGATGTACTGAGCCACAGGCTTGACAAAGCAGTGCAACGTAACTTAATTCATGATGTCACAAATCAAAATTAATCGATATGGTGCTAATCCCGTGAAGTCCCATCAGGCGGTGATAGTGCCGGGCCCCCTGCTTCGAGGGGGTCCACCCATGACTACTGGTGGTCACCTTCCCCTGTGCTGTGGAGTCAAGGCACAGAGGAGTAGGTTAAGAGCTATTGACCAAATACCCCGGACACTCAACATACTACAGTGGAATGCTGAAGGAGTTTACAAGAAGAAAGACTCCCTAACACAGCGTCTTCATAAAGATAGAATAGATGTGGCATGCATTCAAGAGACACACCTCAATGCCAATCACAAATTCTCAGTCAGAGGATATCAGGCCACAAGTTTCGACCGCGAAGGACACAAAGGAGGAGTTCTAATACTTACACGAAATACAATACCTTGCAGCGAAGTATCTGTGATCTCTGACAACCAAACGGAAATTATAGGTGTTGATATAATGTTAAGGGCGTGAAAATAAGAATCTACAATCTGTATAGCCCAGCAGATAAGGACCTTACACTCTCAAACATGAAAATAACTGACACAAACTGCATTATTGTCGGAGACTTTAATAGCCGTTCAGAAAGATGGGGATACCCAGATACTGACAAAAGAGGAAATGAATTGGAGGACTGGGAAATAGACTCAAATCTCCATCTACTCAACAAAGCGGATGACACACCGAGCTTCTACTCCAGAAGATGGCTTACCACTTCTACTCCAGACTTAGCTTTCTGCACAGGAGACATCCTCCACAAAATCGATCGCCATGTGCTGGACCAATTAGCAGGTAGTGACCACAGACCTATCAAGCTTGAAATGAATATGGAGTATGTTCCATAGGAGCAAAAGCCCTTGCCCTGCTGGAATTACAAACGAGCAGATTGGGACAGATTTGCCATACTAACAGACAAATACTGTGAAAACATAAATACATGATATGGCAACATAAAGCAAATGGTGGAAAGTCTAAACAGAGCGATAATACAGGCAGCCACTGAGTCCATTCCAAGAGGAGCGAGGAAAAATTACAAACCATACTGGACTGAAGAACTACAAAGTCTGGAGGACAAAGTTGAAGATGCCAGGAAGACAGCAGAGAGAGAACAAACACTTGAAGCAAACATCTCTCTCAAAGCCATCTCAGCAAAATATAAAAGAACAGTAAATCAAACAACAAGAGATTGTTGGAGGGAAAAAACAGAAAACCTGAATTTTGACAGGGATGGAAACAAACTATGGAAACTAGTGAAAGCCATGAACAATGAAGGACCTAGAAACAAACAAATAACAATTAAACAAGGAAATGCCTTGCTTACAGGAAAAAAGGCTGCAAATGAACTAATGGAACACTATGCAAATGCAAACCACATTGATATTACAACCGAACAGAAGAAAGCAATCAAAGACAAACAAATACATCATAGAAATACAGAGACAGCAGCAGAATATATGATGGCAAATCTAACAATGGAAGAAATGGAACAGGCAATGAATACCCTAAAAAAGAAGAAATCACCAGGAAAGGATGGAATCACAAATGAAATGCTAATAGGACTAGGCACCAAGGCAAAGAAGAAACTACTAGCAGTCCTAAATAACAGCTGGAAGAGAGGAATAGTCCCACAGGCATGGAAGGAAGCTATACTAATACCAGTCCCAAAGAAAGGAAAAGACCTGGAAGAACCAAATGGCTATCGACCTATCAGTCTACTTAGCTGTGTAGGAAAATTAATGGAATGCATTATCAATGGCAGGCTAATGTGGCATCTGGAAGAAAACAAACTCTTAACACCGCACCAAGCAGGATTCAGAAAGTACAGATCCACTGAAGATCAAATAACCTATATAGCTCAGGAAATAGAGGATGCCTTCCAAGAGAAAAAGCACACACTAGCAGTCTGGATAGATTTAGAAAAAGCATTTGATAAAGTATGGAAGGAAGGACTGAAAGTAAAACTGCAAAAAATGCATGTTTGTGGAAAAATGTATAAATGGATCAGCCACTACCTTGAGAACAGAACTGCCAGGACAAAAGTACAAGGACAAACAAGCAAAATGATGCTGTTGGAGCAAGGTGTCCCCCAAGGAGGAGCTCTTTCACCAACATTATTCCTAGCATATATAAATGACATCACAGAAAATTTTCCAGCCAGAGTACACACATCCTCCTTTGCAGATGACCTAGCCATATGGACATCTGAAGAATATATTAGTACAGCTAACAGCAGAATACAGCAAGCCTTATTAGCGCTAGAGGACTGGTCAAAATCATGGCTAGTGAAGATAAGTGAGGAGAAAACAACATGCACAGTGTTCTCCCTCTCAAATAAAACTCAGCAACCTAAGCTGGTATTGAATGGAAAAATATTGCGCCATGAAGAAAATCCAAACTATCTAGGAGTCACCTTTGATCGTCGCCTGACATGGAAGACACAGGTTGAGAATAATCGAACAAGAGCAAGGCAGAGAATGGCAATCATGAAAAAGCTTGCTGGTACAACGTGGGGAGCAGATGAGAAAGTTCTCAAGAAGTTATATACTGGACGGGTGAGGCCAGTACTGGAATATGGCATTGCAGCTTGGGCAACAGCAGCTAAGTCAAACTTTAACAAAATAAGTAGAGTCCAAAACCAAGGAATGCGAATCATAACTGGAAGCCTGAAGAGAACGCCTATTAATGAACTAGAAAAGATCACCTGTTTACAACCAATGCAGGACAGAAGAGATAGCAGAGCCCAGCAACAAGCAGAAAAATTTAGAAGATTGACAGACCACCCTATGTATAACAGGTTTAATTGTTTTGGAAAAGGAAGACTGAAGCGTAGCAACTTTGTAGAAACTGCAAAACGAAAGATTAGGGCAGATCCCATACTTAACATATCAACAGTCAAGCCCATTTACAATGCACACAACTTCCCAGCTTGGAGACAGCAGCAACTACCTGAGATGATAGAAAACATTCCTGGTATTGAGAAAAAGAACACTTAGAATGAAACCGAAAGAAGAAAAATAACCCTCAACTACATAAAAGAACATTACCCAAGCAGCAATTGGTCCCATGCATATACAGATGGATCAGCCAAAGATTCAATTAAAAATGGAGGAGGAGGAATTCTCCTTAATTTAAAAAATGGAGTGATAAAAACACAATCAGTGGCAACTGGAAAATTTTCAAGTAACTTCAAAGCGGAGGTAGAGGCTTTGAAAACTGCAGCAGAAATGCTCTTGATGGAGGAAAATAAAGAGAAGCAAATAGCTATCTTCACAGATGCAAAGTCAGCTGTCTCAATACTGAAGAGCAAAAACAGCACAGAACTAGCTGACCTAAGAGCAGCACTCCATCGTCTATGCCAGAAATCCAAAAAAGTTGTAATACAGTGGATCCCATCACATTGCAGTATACCTGGAAATGAAGAGGCAGACAGACTAGCAAAAGAGGGTGGACGATTACCACAGCCTGACATAGACATAACCTATAATGAGGCAAAAAGGTTTATAAAAAGCACTTATAGAACCAAATGGGAATCAGAGCATCCAGGCCACCAGAAGGATGATGCATATTACAAACTCGACCGAAGAGAACAAGTAGCAATCTTCAGACTCCGCACAGGACATAACAGGCTGAAACACCACTTGTTCAATAAACTAAAGATAGGAGATACCGATGAATGTAATTGTGGAACTAGTAAAATGACAGCTAAACATTTGCTGCAGGAGTGCCCAATATATGCAGAACAGAGAAAGATATTTTGGCCCATGCCTGCTTCATTTGAGGACAAGCTCTATGGAGATATCAACAAGCTCAAGTTGACTACAGCTTACTTTAACTACATACAGGTTGACATCTAAAGGTGCATGAAGATGTATTTAGACTGCCACACTTCATACCACAGGTATGTCGGTTACAAAAGCGTCCCAGAGGCATGAAATGGAATATTGCTTGGATAGCACATCTATTACGTGGAAAGTCCGAATCAAAAACTCACTGTGTGGGCTTCGTAAATGGTGGAAAAAGTGTCCTAGTGACACGAAATGGAATATTGCTTGGATAGCAAATCCATTACGTGAAAAGTCCGAATCGAAAGCTTACTGTGTGGGCTTCATAAAAGGTGGAAAAAGTGTCCTAGTGGCACGAAATGGAATATTTCTTGGATAGCAAATCCATTATGTGGAAAGTCTTAATCGAAAGCTCACTGTGTGGATGTCATCTGCAGACTGCATTCTTCTGGTTTCCGGAGGAACAGCCTATGGTGAACGGAAGGCCCAATATACGGAAGTGAGGCTAAGCAGCCATGTGCAGGACGTGACGATTCCTTGGGTGAGCCCAGTACCAGAGCGCTGTGTGATGGCTCTGCAAGTATGGAAGCCTCCTTGGATGGCGGGGAATGCCCATGGTCTGCCCCTGCCTTCCCTTGAGGGTTGACCTGGATGTCTTTGGCTGTTCTATATGGGCCAGCTAGGATGGGGGATAACACCACAACAGTGAGATTCAAACGTCCTAAGAAACCCCCGGGAAGGTTAACCCGGTCAACAAATGCCCACAGAAGTCATATGTGTCGGCCTAACGGCGCAAGAACGCAGCTCTGCTGTAAACAGGCACAACGCAGTCACATCTGGAAAAAAAATCCGGATGAACGAAGGAGAAGAAGAAGAAGAACACAACCTATTAAGGTTTGTTAGGTAGATGTGTATATAGATATATATATATATATGTTCTTAGTATGCGAGTTATTAATCTTCGGTGATGAAGCTTATCACTCATTAAACACAACACTTCTGTTCATACAATTCCACTCAGCAGAAGCCAGGTTCCCGCAAACCAACTTGGGTATAAGCCCTATGTAGCGGCCTCTCAGCAACCTCTGTCTTCAGATGCTGAGCCATCATTGTGTCAAACTTGGAAACTGCTTCTTCGTAGTAAACCCTCTCACACTCACGTGGAACACTCAAGGGGAACTGTACATGGAACCTGTAGAGGAGATAACATCATGGTGAGGGCAACTCAGTCCTGGCCAGAATTAGGCAAGTGTAGGCCAATAACAGCACTCAGATCTATAACAGAGATCCGATCTCTGTCATACGGCCAAATAACTCAATCATATGATCTGAGACATGGCAACACCAGGAAAGAATAAAGGAACGGGTAGAAACCCAGCAGATGCCCTACTGGAAGATCCTACCATTACACATTCCCCTCCTCCCTCTCAACCATCCTTAATCTCTCTAATTATTATTCCACTACATTGTCCTCAACTTCCTGAGTAAAATGATATATAACACAAGCTACTTGAAGCCACACAATAGAATACTAGTGCCGACGCTCCTATGATACTTTCTAGCACCGCACTTATAGAACATTCTATCACTAATCATAATACATTATATCACTGCACAGTACTGTGCTCTATTCCTAATCATACTCTTAAGTAGATATAATTAATTGCCTACCATATGTCTATTCCTGTTGTTACTCGAGAAACTAGGCAATCCGATTGGATCTATGTCCGTGGATAACTATCACTACTAAGATAGGCTAGTCCCTCTAATATAACACAACTCGGAATTATCCCCAATCCTAACACTACAGAATGTTTTCTTCGACTCCATCCACCTGTTTACTGCACTGGGTTTCTTCTTCTTCTTCTTCGTTCATCCGGAGTTTTTTTTCGGATGTGATTGCGTTGTGCCTGTTTACAGCAGAGCTGCGTTCTTGCGCCGTTAGGCCGACACATCCGACTTCTGCGGGCACTGGGTTTTATATGGTTGCTTGAGTGAGTAACCAGAAAGTCCAGACGCCAATCAGTCCAGAATCTGGCTTTGTCCTCCTGTTTCCAGACTAACCAGAGTCAATTAGCTGTCAAGTTTCCTTTTCATCTGTGGAGTTCTTTGTCTCATCCAACAAATATCCGGGTTGTCTGTAAGCCAGAGACCTTTCTCCCATTACAGAATCCTTCTGACCTCTAGCAGGCATTCTGTCTATCACTTGCAACGGCCAACTTCCGTTTTTTAGACAAATGTTGCCAATACACCCCTCTCGAACAACATCCTGTCATCAAACTGTCGACGGTGTGTAGACAACTCTACGTGACTCCCTTTGATCTCATACACACTGTTGACCAAGTGTCGAGAATCTGTACCGACGTATTTCCCTCAGTTTGTTCACCATAAAAGAGGCAATTGTGTTAGCAAAATAATGTCGGGCCTGGTTGTCATCGATCGACTGACAAGTTAATTTATCCTGTGACAGCTATAATGAATCAAAATTTGACTGACTGTTATGTTGCATCCAAATTTGATCAGCTATATTGAATACAAATTTGACCAGCTGTACTGTATCCAAATTTTACCAGCTTTGTTGTGTTATATCAAATTTTGTCTAGCTATATTGACCCCAAATTTGACCAGCTGTGTTGTTTCCAAATTTGACTGATTATGTTGTATCCAAATTTGACCAGCCGTGTTGTATCCAAATTTGACCAGCTGTGTTGTATTTCAGATGTTGTTAAACTTGCACAAGAAGAGCTGGGTTGATGGCCTACAGCTGCAGAACTACTCCGAACACTGTTCCCTGAACGAGACCACGGTCGGGGAAATGTTGGAGCTGGCCAAGAACTACCACAAGGTACAGTCATGTCGTGTCGTTATACTGTGGTAATCATTAAATAGCTGCCTGCTGCACTACACAAGGCAGGCATTTTGTGGTACAGTATGATGCCTTCATAGGTATATTATGATACCTTGTTTGGTATAGTATGATACCTTGTTCGGTATAGTATGACACCGTGTTTGGTATAGTCGGACACTTTATTTGGTGTAGTATGACACCATGTTTGGTATAGTCTGACATGTTTGGTATAGTATGATAGCTTTTTGGTATAGTATGACACCATGTTTGGTATAATATGACATCTTGTTTGGTATAGTATGACACCATGTTTGGTATAGTATGGCACCATGTTTGGTATAGTCTGATAACTTGTTTAGTATACTATGATACCTGTTTTTGGTATAGTATCATACCTTGTTTTTGTATAGTATCATGCTTTGTTAGGTATAGTACTATACCTTGTTTGGTATAGCATCATACCTTGTTTGGTATAGTATCATACCTCGTTTGGTATAGTATCATACCTTGTTTGGTATAGTATCATGTCTTGTTTGGTATAGTATGACACCTTGCTTGGTATAATATCATACCTTGTTTGGTAGTGTGATACCTTGTTTGGTATAGTATCATACTTCGTTTGGTATAGTATCATACCTCGTTTGGTATAGTATCATGCCTCGTTTGGTATAGTATGACACCTTGCTTGTGTGTTGCCGGGGCCCATAAGGGAAGCAAAGAATAGCAACACTGTAGCCTACCATGCATGTCGTAAGAGGCGACTAAGGAGGCTTGATGGTTCCGTCGCCCTGCTACTGAGTGAGTGCGTGGCGCGACACTGTGAGCTGTGAGTTTCGCGTGAAGTGCTTTTGAATCTGCCCGAGGTGTTTTGGAACGTGACTGCATGTTTGGAGTGATGGCAGATGGCTATGTCCCAGAGTTGACCGGTTTTTGCCTTATGCAGAAATGCGTGGCTGCTGGGCTTCTGGTTGACTGCCACTGCCATCGACGATGAACTGTATTTCGTGGACTGTGTGGGTGAACATCTAGGAAACATCCAGATGGGAAAATGGCTGCAGATTCCATCAGAAATGAACTGGGTGTTTTGTTGGGGACTATTGTGTTGACATTCTGGCGGCGGCATTATGCACAATGCATCTGTGCGGACTGTTGTTTGTCGAGACTCCTGTCTTTTCCACTTTTCACATTGGGTGGTGGGGAGCATTTTGTATGATATTCACTGGCACAGGAACGGAGCATAATGGGGACGTCCCGTTGCTGTGAAGTTGGAACTGCGACTAACTAACTAACTAACTAACCTTGCTTGGTATAATATCATACCTTGTTTGGTATAGTATGATACCTTGTTTGGTAGTGTGATACCTTGTTTCAAATAGTATCATACCTTGTTTGGTATAGTATCATACTTGTTTGGTATGGTATGACACCTTGTTTGGTATAGTATCATACCTTGTTTGGTATAGTATCATACCTTGTTTGGTATAGTATCATACCTTGTTTGGTATGGTATGACACCTTGTTTGGTATGGTATCATACCTTGTTTGGTACAGTATCATACCTTGTATGTTATAGTATAACACCTTGCTTGGTACAGTATCATACTTTGTAAGGTATAGTATAACACCTTGCTTGGTATAGTATGAAACCTTGTTTGGTATAGTATGACATATTGTTTTGTTACCCGTGTGTATTGTTGCGCACGTAAAAAATCCCTTGGCAGTTGGAAATCGAAAAAGAGTAGCCTAACGGCGCTGCCCGGGAAAAATTTCAAGTTAAAAATCTACCCAAAGTACTTCAGGATCCTCGCCGATGTTACGGAGTTCATGCACTGAGCTGAGTTTCTCCAGACTCAGCTTTGAGCTAGGAGGAGAACGGAGCACTTATGGGTTACATCCGTGTGCCGTGATGTTGATCCATCGACTAAACTAAACTAAACTATATTGTTTGGTATAATATAACACCTTGTTTGTGTATAGTATGACACCATGTTTGGTATAGTATGACACCTTGTTTGGTATAGTATCATACCATGTTTTGTATAGTATCATACCTTGTTTGGTATAGTACATTAACAGACTGTGTTTGTATCCCGCTAGGCACTTGAAGAGGAGGAAACTATGACCCCCGAACAACTGGCCATCAAACACGTGGGCAAACAAGACCCAAAGCGCCACCTGGAGGAGGCCGTCGGTGTGGTTATGACCAAGAACATTGTTCAATGCCTAGGTGCCATGCTGCACACCGTTGTCTTTAAATAAACTGTAACCTTGTCTTCTGTATTAGTTGTGTTTGGTTTGGTTTGTGGTGAGGCAATGAGCTGGCATTGCTTTGTTGATCAAGTTTGTTCAGTCTTTGGTCAGATAGTGTCTGAATATTTTGTTTAGCTGATTGAGTAATTTCTTGAGGAAACAGTGTCCAAACTTTATTTTATATTGTAGGTTTATTTCTTGATGAAAATGTTCCAACTTTATACTGTCTATACTGTTTGTCGAGCTTATGAAGAACCAATATCGTGACATTTTTGCTTATCTGAAAGATTCATTTCTTGATGAACCAGGGTGCTATCATCATATTGCCTATATAGTTTGTTGACTCATGATTAACTGGCAGTAAGGATTCTTTAGTGAGCTCATTCTGTTCCATACAGCTCATCTGCTATTTCACATATGGTCAAATCTCATAAAGGTTTGTTGTCATCTTCTCTCCTTCAGATGGCTATTTTTCTTCTATTATTCGCTTGAAATTTGTCTGTATCTGCAATGTTATCTCTTGTTTAAACTTCACCTTGTTTAGTTCACCCAGCGGTCCATAGAGTTTGTCTTCTACTGTTGTTTCTCTAGACCAGGTTTGCCTAGATATATTGTATTTTGGGCAGTCTTGGAGTATGTGATCTGCTGTCTGCGACGCCAATCCACATGTGCCCATGGCTGATTCACTAATCTGGAATGTTGTATACATGTGGTAGCATAATCTATTGTGTCCTGTTCTGAGGCGCAGAATAATGATTTGTACTGGTCTATCCATAAAACGGTAATTGTCTTGAGCTGGTGTTGGTGGCTTTCTGATTGATTTAATAATTCTTTTCTTCTGGTGGTAACCTGCTCATTAGGTTGTTTTTCTCTTGGTCTTTCCTTAGCTAGTTGATCAGCTCTCTCGTTTCTGGGTACACAACAGTGAGATGGTATCCATTGTGTGGTGACCTTATGCTGACCGACTAGATCAGAAAGTAGTGTCCATAGTACATATGGCTATTACTTGTACACATCCTGTCTGTTACTTTTAACTCTTTTAGTTGCACATAGCGTCTAATTTAACTCATCTCAGTCTGATTATTGTTTTGAAACAGCATTTTCTGAGGCAGATAGATCTGGACTGAACCAGTCAGTGATGGCTAAGTGCTGATTTATGTGTGTCTGTAGTTTTTATTGTATGGTATTGTTATTAGCTTAATCGATATGAATGCTTATTATTGCTTTTAAAATGTGGCATAACAGTGACAATACTATTGTATACCTGGAGTGTTGGTGTTGTGGGTGGCACATGTGTGTGAGTGAACAATTTGTGTTTAATTAATTATTCTCGTTAAGTGGTATTTTCTGTGGAAAATATGCTTATTTATTTGCAAGTTCTAATTTGTGGTTACTCTTACTGGCAGGTAATTTTAAAATTCACCTGTGCTGCCAGGTCGACGCAGATAAGCAGGTACAAGGACAGGTCATACAAGTAAAAACTAACAATGTATTATTGATCACATCATCCGCCGAGTCCCGATTAGTGGATACAAATACTGGATTAACATCATATACCCAGGTCGGAGGTCAGCATTACCAAATGGATAAGAATGCTTGTTCTTAAACATTCGGTGTGCTATGCCGAAGTAAGAAGTTCAACCCCTACCCCTGACAGTTGAACTAAAATGTTGACTTCTCATCCTTCACTTAAATTACATGTACCTCTGAAGTTGGAGTCGGTTTGCCTGATGCCGAGGGACACTGGTAATAGGGAAAGCAATTCCACGCGCAAAATTCAGTCCAATGCTACTAGAAGTGGTGTGTATGGAATACACTTGAGTTAAAAGTGAATGAGGACAACAACAACATATATCCAATTGACCATAAGGCATTATTCATGTCCATTACTTTAGTTTCTTTTATTTAAGATGCACTGTCTGTTCTTCGCCTTCCTTCTTCTACCCATTATTTCTCACTGGGACATAGAGCCATCCTGTCCTTTGCTGTCTCTTTCAGCCCTGCGTCCTCTCTGTATTATTAATCTATATCTCTAATTCTTTTTCCCTTGTGTTTTTAGTCTCTCTGTATTTCTTTGTATGGAGGAAAAGACCAGGAATGGAATAAAGACAACAGAGAAAATTATTACTGATAGGTCACACACTGAGCCTGCGAGATGTAAGGTGGTGCGTGATGATGGAAATGACCATGTGTTCACAGGCATCCATTGTGGTGGAACAGTACTGCCCAAATTGGTCTGATCAGTCACATTCTCTACCACCATGGGTTGTAATTATTATGCCTTTTATGAATGGATAAGAGCACTTGGTCTTAAACTTCTGGTGTGCTGATGCCGAGGTAGTGGGTTCAACCCCATCACTGGTCAGTTGGACTAAAATGTTGACTTCTCGTCCTTGACTTGGGGACGTGAATTACAAGTACCTCAGAAGTTGAAATGGGTTCACCTGATGCCGAGAGACACTGGTAATAGGGAAAGCTAATCCATGCAAAAATCAGTCCGGTGGACTAGAAGTAATAACACATGTATGGACTACTCTTGAGTTCAAAGCAAGCTGAAGGGGAAAAAAGTTGACAGGGTGACAGAGTTATTTGTTTGGATAGTTGGTAGCCAAAGACTGAGTTTAACATGAAATGTATAAATGGGAGGAAAGAACAGATGAGAGACTGGAATGGGTGTGCACACATTAATTCAGTGGAGACATACTCTTTGAATATATATATATATATATTCACATATATACACACATACATACATGCACACACACATATACACACGGAGGGAGGGAGAGATACAATATGAGGTGTATTACTGAATGTAGTGTCTGGTGTGTATTTCCTGATGCAATTAAACACAAGAACAGACAGAACCTGTACGTGTTGACCTTTGCTTTATGTAATTAACATATTAGGTCAGTGAACCCCTCATGACATGCTGGTGCATTTGGATGTCTGCAGCATGTCTGTTTAGAAGAATCTTGTCCACTGTTTACATTATTCAGTATGTTAGTTACACTTTTATTTGTAATAATACATTTCTCTGTTTGGTGCTAGTAGATTAAAATGTTGACTTCTTGTCCCTGACTTGGGGACATAAATTACAAATACCTAAGAAGCCAGAGTGGGTTCACCGCATGATGGGGGATACTGGTAATAGGAAAAGCTAATCTACATGTAAAAATCAGTCCAGTGCACTGGAAGTAGCGTGTGTGTGGACTACGCTTGAGGTCCGAGTGCACACAGCAACAACAAATATTATTGTTCAGATATTCAAACTGAGCGCTATTGTGATGATGCCATGAGTGCAGTCGGATGAGGATTTGATGCCTGCGCTCATAGACTCGCTCAGTGAGGAAAAAGACCCCACGTTGTGCCAATGGCTTCAGGCGGAGGAGTGCAATTGGGAGGGTACAAGTCTTATCGTGGTGCGAGAAAATGCAACCTTAAGATTAAATGGCAGGATAGACCAGGCCCTAAGCATGTGCGGCAACTGGTCTTGGATTGAAGTTTTGACATGCGGACAATGATAGCATTGCTTTGCTGGTCTGGCAGCTTCTGCAGCTTGTCTTGTACCAGCCGCATTGGTATTACCTTTCTCTCTGGAGTAAACTAGGCAGGCTGAGAGAGGAATCGTGCTGCATGGGCAACACATGGTCTGTAAAATTCAGCCCAGGCTTTGTGCTATGGAGAGGTGTAACATTTGCTACCCCTATGGGTTATAGTTGTTGTGACATTATTAAGGCAGAATAGGGAGAAGATTGCTGTACTTGCCATCATGACTTCTTCTGTTGAACTCTCAAACTATCTTTGTATGCAGTGTCTTTTTCTGGATTGGTTGGTTGGCCGTGAGCCCTTTTTATGATTGGAATTTACTGTTAAGTTTGATGCAATGAAATTAAGATGTCTGCGTCATGGAGAGACTTTTCTCCCAGCAAAGTAATGTTCTTCCAGCAAAGTACCGATGTAACATCTCCGTGGGGACCGTGTTGCAGACCATCTCATTTCCCTCTCCAAGCCCAGAAACCAGCAGAGTGTGTGAGGCCAGTACTGGAGCATCAGGTCTGCAGAGAGGTACATTCGAGGATGTTGCGAGGTCATGATTGAGCTCAATATATAAGGGCTGGCAGAGATAGGTCTAGGTTGGGTCATGGATGGAGGGTGAACTGGGGTATTCTGGGAGACATTAAGCTGGTTAACAAATGGAGGATGGACTGGGGTATTCTGGGAGACATTAAGCTGGTTAACAAATGGAGGATGAACTGGGGTATTCGGGGAGACATTAAGCTGGTTAACAAATGGAGGATGGACTGGGGCATTCTGGGAGACATTAAGCTGGTTAACAAATGGAGGATGGACTGGGGTATTCTGGGAGACATTAAGCTGGTTAACAAATGGAGGATGGACTGGGGCATTCTGGGAGAACATTAAGCTGGTTAACAAATGGAGGATGGACTGGGGCATTCTGGGAGACATTAAGCTGGTTAACAAATGGAGGATGGACTGGGGCATTCTGGGAAACATTAAGCTGGTTAACAAATGGAGGATGGACTGGGGCATTCTGGGAGACATTAAGCTGGTTAACAAATGGAGGATGGACTGGGGCATTCTGGGAGACATTAAGCTGGTTAACAAATGGAGGATGGACTGGGGCATTCTGGGAGACATTAAGCTGGTTAACAAATGGAGGATGGACTGGGGTATCCTGGGAGACATTAAGCTGGTTAACAAATGGAGGATGGACTGGGGTATTCCTGGGAGACATTAAGCTGGTTAACAAATGGAGGATGGACTGGGGTATCCTGGGAGACATTAAGCTGGTTAACAAATGGAGGATGGACTGGGGTATTCTGGGAGACATTAAGCTGGTTAACAAATGGAGGATGGACTGGGGTATTCTGGGAGACATTAAGCTGGTTAACAAATGGAGGATGGACTGGGCATTCTGGGAAACATTAAGCTGGTTAACAAATGGAGGATGGACTGGGGCATTCTGGGAGACATTAAGCTGGTTAACAAATGGAGGATGGACTGGGGCATTCTGGGAAACATTAAGCTGGTTAACAAATGGAGGATGGACTGGGGCATTCTGGGAGACATTAAGCTGGTTAACAAATGGAGGATGGACTGGGGCATTCTGGGAGACATTAAGCTGGTTAACAAATGGAGGATGGACTGGGGCATTCTGGGAGACATTAAGCTGGTTAACAAATGGAGGATGGACTGGGGTATCCTGGGAGACATTAAGCTGGTTAACAAATGGAGGATGGACTGGGGTATCCTGGGAGACATTAAGCTGGTTAACAAATGGAGGATGGACTGGGGTATCCTGGGAGACATTAAGCTGGTTAACAAATGGAGGATGGACTGGGGTATCCTGGGAGACATTAAGCTGGTTAACAAATGGAGGATGGACTGGGGTATCCTGGGAGACATTAAGCTGGTTAACAAATGGAGGATGGACTGGGGTATCCTGGGAGACATTAAGCTGGTTAACAAATGGAGGATGGACTGGGGTATCCTGGGAGACATTAAGCTGGTTAACAAATGGAGGATGGACTGGGGCATTCTGGGAGACATTAAGCTGGTTAACAAATGGAGGATGGACTGGGGCATTCTGGGAGACATTAAGCTGGTTAACAAATGGAGGATGGACTGGGGCATTCTGGGAAACATTAAGCTGGTTAACAAATGGAGGATGGACTGGGGCATTCTGGGAGACATTAAGCTGGTTAACAAATGGAGGATGGACTGGGGCATTCTGGGAAACATTAAGCTGGTTAACAAATGGAGGATGGACTGGGGCATTCTGGGAGACATTAAGCTGATTAACAAATGGAGGATGGACTGGGGCATTCTGGGAGACATTAAGCTGGTTAACAAATGGAGGATGGACTGGGGTATCCTGGGAGACATTAAGCTGGTTAACAAATGGAGGATGGACTGGGGTATCCTGGGAGACATTAAGCTGGTTAACAAATGGAGGATGGACTGGGGTATCCTGGGAGACATTAAGCTGGTTAACAAATGGAGGATGGACTGGGGTATCCTGGGAGACATTAAGCTGGTTAACAAATGGAGGATGGACTGGGGTATCCTGGGAGACATTAAGCTGGTTAACAAATGGAGGATGGACTGGGGTATCCTGGGAGACATTAAGCTGGTTAACAAATGGAGGATGGACTGGGGCATTCTGGGAGACATTAAGCTGGTTAACAAATGGAGGATGGGCTGGGGTATCCTGGGAGACATTAAGCTGGTTAACAAATGGAGGATGGACTGGGGTATCCTGGGAGACATTAAGCTGGTTAACAAATGGAGGATGGACTGGGGTATCCTGGGAGACATTAAGCTGGTTAACAAATGGAGGATGGACTGGGGTATCCTGGGAGACATTAAGCTGGTTAACAAATGGAGGGTGGACTGGGGTATCCTGGGAGACATTAAGCTGGTTAACAAATGGAGGATGGACTGGGGTATTCTGGGAGACATTAAGCTGGTTAACAAATGGAGGATGGATTGGGGTATTCTGGGAGACATTAAGCTGGTTAACAAATGGAGGATGGACTGGGGTACTCTGGGAGACATTAAGCTCGTTAACAAATGGAGGATGGACTGGGGCATTCTGGGAGACATTAAGCTGGTTAACAAATGGAGGATGGACTGGGGCATTCTGGGAGACATTAAGCTGGTTAGCAAACAGAGGATGGAATATGGGGTATTCTGGCAGACACTAGACTGATTAACAAATGGAGGATGGGGTATTCTGGCAGACAATAGTCTGAATAACAAACTGAGGATGGACTATGGGGTATTCTGGCAGACACTAGTCTGAATAACGAATGGAGGATGGACAATGGTGTATTTTGGCAGACATATAGTCTAATTACTACATAGGTCACTTAATCACAATTAAGCAAAGGACTGAAATACTACTGCATCTCCCAGACACTAACCAATCTCCCGTGCAGGTGTTAATCCGGACACCACGATTGTTGCATATTTTTTTTTTAAATGTGAAGATTAGGAAACAAACTGCTTTGCGTTGATTTTGATGTTATGAATGTCGGTCGTTAGGAAATCAACGGTTAACTACTGAACATAAAAAAATGTCTAGTAAATCACAAACAGCCCAGATATGCTGGGATTGATCTCGACGTCCTGCAAAGACCAGGCAACTTATTTTGAAGCAAAGTAAAAGAGTTTTACATGCCTAAAAACCCGTTGGGTATATGGTGCTGGTGCCATATCTGTAAAGCCCATTCCGCACCCTGGGATGGGGTCAGTATCATGCCGGCCGCCTTCACTTCTCAAGACATTTTCTGGCTCACATTTTAGGCTGGGTCAATGTGACAGCCCAGGTCAATATTCTAAAAACTTGAATTAAGATTATTTCAAGATCGCATTAATATAAGAATCAGTTACTTGATATTGTTTTTCCCTCTATATTTTACAGTTCTGTACTTCTCGCCCTAATGAAGTTCGTTTTATAATGTAAGTCGACCCCAAATCGTTTTATGTAGATGTCTAGACTTGTTCTAGGATGTGTTATTAAATTTAGCTTCCATTTTTATGTATGTTGTGTAAAAGGGGGGGGGGGGGAGTTATAGAGAGCAAATTCGAAAGGGGGGGGGGGTGACGTTCTGAAAATATGGTAAAGGGGGGCATGGGTCAAAAAAAGGTTGGGAACCACTGGTCTAGCCACTACATTACCGCCGATCGCTTTTATGACGGTGCACACAGAATTTGTCACCGTCTGAGTGATGTACTACACACAGGACAATCACTTACCTAAACACCTGGGAGACTAACAACCAACCTTTTTTGTTATAAGTTGCATATCCTTTACAGGACGTAGCAGTCACCTCCAGCATTTTAAAAGCTGTTTCTGATACCTCGGCAAGTTTGCGTTCAGTAGTTTCCCATTGTTTTCTGAACGACAGGCACTTATACCATTCACTGTATGGAAATCAACGCAAGGTGGCATGCTTCCAAATGGTCCGCAGCTGTGTTTCCAACGCGGTATGCGGGATTACGAAGTGCGCCCGTAACACCTTCGCCACAGAGACCAACCTATTGTCTGTTCCTGTAAGGCTGGTTGTGCCGTGCTGAATCCGGAGCTTCTTCTCCTTCGGCCTTTTATCTCCCGATGAAGCATAGGTCATGCCCTCAACCAACTCACCCCAATCCCTTCGTAGACGTATCCATGATTGGTTGATTGTGCAGCTGATGTACTCTACAGATTGTGCGGTACACAACAAGGAAACAGATGAGTAACTTTTATGTATCACCAGGCTTCCCTGTCCATACATCACCACATTTCACTGCCCATATATCACCAGGCTTCCCTGCCCATACATCACCACGCCTCCCTGCCCATATATCTGCCTCCTCCCTGCCAACATATCACCATTCTTCGCTGCCTTTACATCATCACCCGCTGCCCATATACATCCTCCAACAGGAGAGCAGCATGCCTGTAGTACTCTTATTCATATCTTCACCATGTGCCATGCGGATAAGCGTGGGCGGTCGTGTTTCGTCATCTCACACGATCACCAGAGTCGTGGATCAGCTCCGTGTTTTGCTCCCGATTATGCCATGTAGCCAAGCCATCTAGATATTTACTTCTCTGCCTTCTCCCTGTTCTTTTCCCCTCAATCTTGCCAGTTGTCACCAAGTCCTAGGGTTTATTATTTCTCATAACGTTCCCAAAATAAAATCTTGTCTATCTACGTCTAATATCTCTAATCAGTTTACGGTTTTCATTTGTTTCTTGCAGGACTTGCTCAGTGGTTTTCGATCTGTCCATGGTATTCGTCTTCTAATTCCATCAGATGTTATGACTGTTATTTCTTTCTCACTTCGAGGTATCGATAAACAGCAGTTAGAGAAGCTGGGTTGCACTGACACACAGTATATCCATCATCCGTGCTGTCTCTCACTGGGTGTTTTTCTATTCTTTACAGTACTGGCCCTGCACATCCCTCTGGTTTCAGAGCTTGCAGAGGGGAAGGAGGTTTATGCAACATAATCCCCATGGAAATGGTACTTCGGGACGATAATTAATCTGTACACCCTTTTCGCTGCCATAGACGCAACGAGTCATCCCAAGAATTTTTCAACCAACCAACCATTTGTGGATTCACTGTAAACTTAGGGAGCTACGCTGGTGATGTCATGAACACGGTTGGACGAGGCTTCGACGCCTGCATTCGTCGTACCCAGGAGAGGAAAAGACTTTCTACCTGTTCCCCCGTGTGTTCTTGGTGGTAGATTACCTATGGACAAGGGAGAGGTGGTCGAGCGCCTGTGGGACCAGGTGGAGAAGGCGGGGGAACAGATTGAGAACCCATATGTGGAAAGAATTAGATTGCCGGGGATCGGCAGGGGTCCTGAAAGAATCTCAAAACTGAGAAGGAAGACGAGGATAACTTTCAATCAGAAAGCGGTGGGAATGATTAGCAGTATGACTCTTCGCTGGCTGTTGAACGAGGGTATGAAGCGCTTATGGGAATATCCTGAATGCAGGGATGTCGGCTCTTAGCTTAACTCAACTCCTCCATGTGTTCAGAGCTAGAAAATACGAAGGCTCTGTTAAATCACAGACTAAAAACAGGTTCCTGTTTTTATTTTTAAACTTAAAGAGTGGATGTGGCCGAAAGGATAAGTCCCCTCGCTCTTAAACTTCCTATGCGCTGATGGAGGTTCAACGCCTGCACCGACATTAAGTTGAACTTAATCGTTGACTTCTCGTTAAGGAAGAAATAACAAACTAGTGAAAGTAAAAGTGCCTAGAATATCAGCCTGGGCTTGATCGCTACGTCCTGCAAAGGACATGCAGTATTTCTGTGAAGGTCTTTCACCCTGCACTCCATTGTCCGGGTTTCAAACCCTACACCGGTCAGATGGACTTCAACTTTACGTGTTGTTCAGAAAGCAATAGCAAACTGAATACCTGACATCTAGCCGTCTTGACAGACGTTATTTGTAACATGGACATTTACCTCTCCATAGCACCAAGCCTGGGCTAATTTCAGTATCAAACTAGTTAAATAAAATGTTTGCATATCCTTTACAGGATATCGCTGTCAACATCAGCATCTTTCAGCTGATTGTTGATTTTTGGGCAAGATTACGCTCACTAGTTTGCCATTGCTTTCTGAGCAGCTGGCTCACATACCCCGTAAGTTACCGACGCGATTCGAACCACTGCTGATTCTCACCGCCGTTACGTTACTTACGAGAGTATACGAGATTACGGAGAAAAGTCGCTAACCTTTAGGCCGGGAAGTTCAAACTAGTTAGTCAGTTGCATATCCTGTTACATGACGCAGCAGTCAACTCCAGGATTTAATGTTTTTTGTTTGTTTCTTTGCTGTGGATGATCTCTAAAACAACGGAATAAATTGTGGAGTGGGACAGATAAAATTATTAAGAGTAGATATTTAAGTTTAAGAGCATGGATCTTTCCCATAGCAACATACGTCCGTGAGACCTGGACACTTACTAAACAAGCTGAACAGCGCATACATGTCTTTGAACATAAATGTTATAAACGGGTTCTAAGAATATCTTGGTGTCACGAGATCGCCATGAGTTAACCAGATAATGAAAATACAGAAGTTTGATTAACGGGATATTTTCTAGGTCACAGCGATTTTAACTAACAGAGTAAATACAGCTGCACGAGTTACATCGGGTCAGCAAATAGTAAACATTGGGAAGTGAGTGCGCTGAATCAGACACCGCGTTGACAGTTCAATAACAGATAGAATCACATAGAATTGCCCATCTCAGTACATGGAACAGCCCTGTCTGTCATTTATAGTTCCGGACATCAGGCGAAATGGCGGCTGGGATTGTCACCACTGAACAGAAGATTGACAGTTTATCAACAGGTCGGAAGTGCCCGACTAGGGAGAAAACGGTGAGACTGTCATTTGGTATTTCCCGACATCAAACGGAATGGCGGATTTGACTGTCACCACATGACATAAAGTTGAGGGCTTGTTATGGGATACAGTGGAACACCTGCCGGACATCAACAACGTCACGTGCACAATGTAAGGGTGTTTGGAAAACCATGATTGGCAGCTTGGTATCGAAACTCTTTGTTGGAACTCGACAGTAACTCTCTAGATTGTTTTGGATGTCTAAACCAGTGATGACAAATCTAACCTTGATGGAGCCAGAGGGGGGATGGATCCCTGACAGGGGATGATCTGCCAATGTGCCACCTGTGTGGGGGCATAAAGGATAACGTCACGTGGCCAACTTTGGTAGTTTGCCATATAAACCCGAGTTGGGGCCAACTAGGGGGACTTGGAAATGTGGCTCTAGTCGGAGTGCAATGGCACTGCAGTGCTTAGTGGAAATAATATCTACCGTGTGTTAATTAGTGACTTAATTTTACACGTGCCTATAATGGCAGATGTAGATATGATTGATAGGACTGCAGTAGTGCCATTTAAGGTATAACCTATTATAATATTAGTTCTAATTAATATAGACTGTAGCCTTGTTAAAACTATAGTGTGATGATTAGCACTGTTAGTGGAAAACTAGTTAGAGTAGAATAGTGATATTGGCTCTGCTAAGGTGAATAGAATACTGAGGTTGCACTCTGTATTGGTCTTTCCTTGTCATAGCCTGATTCGGCCCTAGGTGGGTAGCTAATCTGCTCTATGACATAGTTTAGTTAGCTAAAGATCATTAAGCAAGGCAATAGGCTTACACTCAGCCGATAGGATCAGTGACTAGTACTATCACCAGATGTGTTGTTTCTATCCTAGGTTCCCTACCAGATCCGAGGAAACTCAACAAGTTTTTAGGAAAGGTTCAAATCCCATTCGGAAGAACACCAGTGGAACAGTCAATAAAGTTGCGTACAGAACGTAACTAAAGCTAGAAGGAAGATGATTCACCAAAGAGGGGTGATGATTACTGATGCACCACACAGCATCAGACAGTAGTAACTAACTGAGAACATTAATTATAATAGTTACCTAGTGTGATATAATCTCGTGTAATAGAACACAAGACATGATACGTGAGGCTAGATAGACACGAGTGAGGATCAATTACATTAACAATTAACATTAATAACTGTGTACACACTACAAAGGACTTGTGCATTTTTTTAGGAACGATAGGAACGGACATTGTGTAGGGTGCAACCGGTCCATGATTAACTGTTAATACCACCGGTGTCTATTTCGGATGATCATGAAATGGGATTACCAGAGGTCTACAGAGGCAAATCAGTATCCAGCAGGATGGTTTCGGCACTGGGTGAGATGTACATGTTCTGACGTAACGTGCTGTGGTCTATCCTTGCTGGGATCAGCTGACTGGGTTGTTGTCTGAGAGTCCGATTCTACACACTTTATAGAACACGTCACACATTTTCTTCACATACACGTCTCATATACGTTACACTTTTCTTTTAATAAATTAATCTTTATTAATTTTTAGAAGCAAGAGTTGTTGAGTATGTTGCGTTGGAGAAGTATGAGAGGGGGCATAGTACGACAGTGAGAGAGTGACAGGAAAAGGTGTCCACGGGCTGATGGAGTGTGTTGGACGGAAGCTGGTGGATTCTCCAGAATATTAAAAAGGAGGAAAATATTATAATGTGGGTGTCGGCTCTCTTCACTCCAGGGACGACACTGTAAAGGAGGACACGACATTATTGGGGGCTCGTAAACGGAATCTTTGGACAGCGGGATCTCTCGTAAACGGAATCTTTGGACAGCGGGATCTCTCGTAAACGGAATCTTTGGACAGCGGGATCTCTCGTAAACGGGATCTTTGGACAGCGGGATCTCCCGTAAACGGAATCCTTGGACAGCGAGATCTCCTGCAAGCAGGAACCTTTGACAGTGGGATCTTCTGACAACGGGGTCTTTTGACACGGGATTCCTTAGTTATAAGAGGGAGATATCATTTTGGAGAATCCAGCTAGAGTGAATGTGGATAGGGGTTAGGACAAATATCTTACCTGTTCACACTTCACACGTCTGCATAGGTCTGTGGTCCTGATTCTACTCTTGTCACTGAGTGAATGTGCTGTGTGTGGTAATATCTAGATTTATAGTACTTGTTCATATATCTGTATAGTAATTTGCAGTTATATTGTACTAGACCTGCTAGCTTACCTCTCTGTATAATGGCCACCCCTAAACTAAGCACGTTAGAATTAAAGGCAAAGGGGGAAGAAATGGGACTGTCGGGTTCTGCTCTAACGGATTACATACAGGAAGTGGAGAGAGAGTATCGTCAAGCAGAAAGGGAAGATCGAAAGGCCGAGCTGGAATTGAGAAGGATGGAGTTGGAACAAGCAGCTAAGAAATTGGAAGCTGAGCAAGCAGCTAAGAAATTGGAAGCTGAGCAAGCAGCTAAGAAATTGGAAGCTGAGCAAGCAGCTAAGAAATTGGAAGCTGAGCAAGCAGCTAAGAAATTGGAAGCTGAGCAAGCAGCTAGGAAATTAGAAGCTGAACAGGAAGCACAGAAAAGGGAGCACGAGTACCGGATGAGGGAACTCGAGTTGAAGAGTCAATCTAATGGGGAAACTGAGGGAGCAGTTGGAGGTTCCTCCATCTCAGGCTCAACATCAGTAGGTGGACATGGGTACCATGCTATGAAGTTTCCTTTAGCGGTCTAAGAGGAGGACAAAGAGAAGATTGACCAGTACCTTCAACGCTTCGAGGCTATGTCAGTTGCTATGGGCCTGGAGCGTAACAAATGGAATCTTAAGCTATCCCAGGGTTTACGCGGGACCGTCTACGAGGTTTATTCTCGCCTGCCACCAGGACATGAGAACAATTATGACGAGTTAAAGACGGCTCTGCTGAAACGATTCGAGGTTACGTCACATACCTACCGGAAAAAATTTCGAGCAGCGAAACGAGAACCAGGAGAGTTGTTTGCCGCCTACAGTTTGCGTCTTAAATCTTATCTCCATAAGTGGATGGATTTGGCTGGGTTCGCACATGACTATGAGAGTCTGGAAGAGCTCATGGTGGTCGACCAGCTGAAGAAGCAAATGTCTAAACCTCTCAGGACGTTCCTGAGAGAACAAGGAGCGGAACGTATTGACCTCGTGACTAAATTAGCAGAACGGTTCGTCGAGGTACATGGGGAGGCAGGGGAAAACCTTTCCACCAACACCAAAAGTCAAGAGAAACATGACAAGAAGAAAGCCAAAAACTCAGGAACCAAAAAGTGGGAACCTTATGTGCAAAAATCAGAGGATAGTTCAGAGAAGAAGAAGGAGGGAAGCAAGAGCACTTCAAGCTCTACACCTAAACGACCGTGGTCGGAGAAGTGGTGTTCAATTTGTAAGTCACCCTCTCACAATACGAGGGACTGCAAATCGAAGGCTAAGAACCCTCACTTCGCAGCATGTCAAGTGACTTCCAAGGAGGTTGTCACGGAAAATGCCAAGGTCAACAAGGAAGCTCGCCACCAGGAGAGCTCACTCAAGTCCGACAATAGAAAATCTAGGACAGGGAAATGGTGCAACCAATGCAAGTCAAACACGCACAATGCTATTGACTGCAGGGGAAAGTCAGGAGACACTCAATTCGTCGGGTGCCCCGGGAAACCTAAGGTGGAGCCCACCGAACAGGTCGAGGCCGAGGAAGAGACTCCAGACCAGGAAAAACCACCTGTAGTGAAATTGGTAGAGGTTAACGGTCGTCAAGTGGAGTGTTTATACGACACAGGACTGGACGGGGAGGCCGTGATTTCTGCGGATCTGGTACATCCAGAACAATTCACAGGTGAGACATTGGATATACAGCCTGCACAGAAGAGTGCTGTAGTCATGAAGTTGCCCATTGCTAATGTGGAGATTCGGTCAAGGTACGTCACCGGCACCATCAAGGCCGCTGTATTGACCGATCCCATTTTCCCAGTCATCCTAGGTTGCCGGTATGTCTTTCTGGGAATGCCCAGGGAGCCAATCCATATGGGAGCAATGCAGACTCGCTCTCAGACGAAAACGGAAGAGGCAGACGCAATTGTGACTAACCCAATGCCGGGGGAGCGACGAACTGCCCAGAGTGAGGATGATACTTTACGTCTTTGCTACAAAAAGCTGCAGAAAAGTGCTGATCCACCAGGACGGGGGCAGTACTACATGAAGAATAGGATACTCTACAGGAGAGCAGGAAGGGGAGACAACCTATACGGTCAGTTGGTCGTCCCGAAAGCTCACAGGTCCCAGATTCTTCATATGGGGCATACCATCTCCTTTAGTGGGCACATGGGTATTGCCGCCACCATGCAGCGGATTTCCTGCCATTACTATTGGCCGGGAATGACAGATGATGTGCGTCGGTATGTGAAGTCATGCCCTGAGTGCCAGAGGGTGGCACCGAAACACTGGACAGCACCGGTGGTGTTGGGTGAGATGCCCATCATGAACTCTCCTTTCGAGAGGGTAGCCATCGATATCGTGGGTCCACTTCCCAGGACTAGGAAGAGGAACATGTATATACTCACAATGGTGGATTGCTGTACAATGTGCGGTGAGGCTATACCGTTGACCACGATTGACTTGAAAAGAGTGGCGGACGCACTGATGGAGGCCTTTACCAGATTAGGCTTTCCGGATCAAATTCTGACGGACAATGGATCTCAGTTTTGTGGAAAACTCATGGAGGAGGTATTTAGGGTGTTTCACTCTAACCACATACATACCAGCCCTTACCACCCTCAAGCCAATGGACAAGTGGAACGTTTCAACGGCACGTTGATGACAATGCTCAGGAAAAACCTGATAGGTGGGATGAATATATCCCAGCAGCACTCTTCGCCTATCGGGAAGTTCCTCATGGCTCAACAGGACTACCACCCGCTACGTTGCTGTTTGGTCGTCCAATCAAAGAACCGTTGGAAGCCATGTTGAGGAGTTGGACTGAAGAGGGGACGTCAGAAGAAGTGATCTCATCCTATAAATACGTGGAGGAACTGAAAGAAAAACTCCACAAGGGATGGACTCTGGCAAATCAAAACTTGAAAAAAGCCAGGAAAAGACATGCGGCTTACTACAACCGTAGGTCTAAAGAAAGATCTCTAGAGGTGGGAGATAAAGTCTTGTTGCTACTCCCAACGGGAAACAACAAACTGGAGATAGGTTGGCAAGGACCATTTCCCGTGGAAAGGGTGATATCCAGAACCAACTATCAGATCCGGATCCGGGGAAAGTCGAAGATTTTCCATATCAATCTCTTGCGGAAATACGAAGAGAGACCCGGAGACAAGGCAGCTCACCTCATGGCAATGGCAGTTGCAGTGGAGACAGAAGTGGGAACCAGCGAGGGCAGGGAATATCCCTTGGAACACCAGGAAACCTATAGGGATGTGCACGTGAACCCTGATCTGACCTCCCAGGAGAGGGAAAGGATAACCCAGGTTCTCAAGTCTCATAAGGAGATACTGACTGATAAACCAGGACATACGAGGTTGGTTGAGTTCGAGATGACTTTTACCACACAGGAGCCTGTTCGCCAAAAGGTTTACCCAGTGCCATTCTCTAAAGAAAAGGCCCTGGAGGAGGAAATACAAAAACTGCTGGAGGATGACGTGATTGCACCATCCACATCCCCATACAATGCGGGGGTAGTTTTGTTACGCAAACCAAGTGGAGAACACCGGTTGTGTATAGACTACCGACTTCTGAACAGTCACACACAATTTCAGGTGGAACCTTTGCCGAATCCAACTCAGCTATTCGCTAGGCTCCATAAGGCTCGGTACTTTTCAAAGGTGGATCTGAGTCGGGGGTACTATCAGATACCAGTCAAACCGGAGATTCGACCACTGTTGGCTTTCAGTACACCAGTGGACACTACGAATTCAAGGTCATGCCCTTTGGACTCAGCAATGCACCTAGTGTGTTTACACGCATGATGAGGACTTTACTAGATCCGTTACAGGATCCGTCCATCATCTCATTCATGGATGATATTCTGATTTCCAGTGACAGCTTGGATGACCACTTACAATCCTTGGAGAGAGTGTTTAATAGACTCAAAGAAGCAGGTCTTACTGCTCGTCCAACCAAGTGCATGATTGGTTACCAGACTCTGGAATTTCTAGGTCACACCATCACTCCAGGACACATTGTTCCAGAAGAGAAGAACCTGGAGAAAATCAGAAATGCACCTAGACCAAAAACGAAGAAGGATGTGCGATCTTTTCTCTCGTTGTGTGGGTTCTACCACAAATTTATCCCACATTTCACTGAACTGGGAGCTCCGTTGACGGAAACCTTGAAAAAGGGATTCCCGGACCAAATCATTTGGACACCAGAATGTGAGAATGCCTATAGTCAGTTAAAGGAGGCCTTGGTCAGCAAACCTGTATTACAGCTCCCTGACCTTTCCAAACAATTTGTGTTGAGAACAGATGTGAGTGCGATTGGAATTGGAGCCGCTTTGTTACAGGAAGGAAAAGACGATGCTTCGGTTTTGAAACCTGTGGCATACGCAAGTAAGAAACTTCTACAGGCGGAGAGGAATTATTCAACCGTCGAGAGAGAGTGCTTGTCTCTCGTATCTCTCGTATGGGCAGTGCAAAAATTCCAGCCCTATTTGTATGGAGTTAAGTTTCGGGTCCAGTCGGATCATCAGCCCCTGATGTTCCTGGCTACTTCTCAGAAGCTCAACGCACGTTTGATGCGGTGGTCGTTGTTACTTCAACCCTATAATTTCACAGTGGAGTACAAGTCAGAAGTTATAGAGGAGCTGAGTGCCATAGTGACCATTTCCTTGTTGGAGCAAAATTTAAAATAAAACTTAAGAGAGCTTTCTATACTAAATTACAAAGATTACACCCAACATATAACAGAGAAAAACTACAAGACATTACAGTCAAAGAGAAATTTACAGATGAAATAAAATGTAAACTTGAAACTTTGCAAAACCCTTTGGAGGAAAGCGTTGACCAAACTTGGTTGAACATCAAGAATACAATTCAATCTACCGCAGAAGAATGTCTCGGTGTGTCAACCACGCATAGAAAGAACAGATGGTTCAATCAAAAATGTGAAGAAGCAGTCACTAAGAAGAAGAATGCCAGACATGTATGGTTAAATGACATCAATAACATCCAAAAGGAAGAGCATTATAGAAATGAATGTAAAGAGGCTACAAAAATAGTCAGACAGCAGAAGCGAGAATATATGAGTAATATAATCAAAGATTTGGAAACTAATCACCAGAAAAATGAATCCAGAAAGTTTTTTAAAGTACTGAAGTCAATGAAACGAGGGCACCAACAAAACACATATGGTTTAAAAGACAAAAATGGGAATATGATAAATACCAATGAAGAAATGTGCAACACATGGAAAGAATATTTTATTGAATTACTAAATTGTGAAGCTCCAAGTAACATTTTCCCACAGGAAGAGGTTCTAACATGCGAACCACAAATTGAAGAACCTACATTTGAAGAAATCCTATATGTAATCACACGACTTAAAAACAATAAGGCAACTGGGACTGATGGAATTGCTGCTGAATTTATAAAGGCAGGTGGCCATGCATTACATCTAAAGCTATACGAACTAATAATAAAAATCTGGAGGACAGAAGAATTACCCCATGACTGGAAAGAGTCATTATTGATACCTATCTTTAAGAAAGGAGACAAGTTCCAATGTGGAAATTATAGAGGAATATCACTACTGTCCACAAGCTATAAGATACTATCCGCAGTATTACTAAATAGACTAAAACCATATTCAGAAGACATATTAGGTGACTACCAGGCGGGTTTTAGACAAAACAGATCAACAATAGATCAGATATTTATCTTACGACAAATAGCCGAGAAACATTGGGAATATAAAAGAGATCTCCATAACATTTTTGTGGATTTTAAAAAGGCTTATGATAGTGTCCATAGGAATAGTCTATGGAATGTTATGCAGGAATTTGGAATACCAAGGAAGTTAATTAACATGACCAAACTATGCATGGAAGATACTTATAATATAGTAACATATAAAGGCAGGAAATCAGACCCCTTCCAAATAACATCTGGCTTGAAACAGGGTGATGCACTATCGCCGCTACTCTTCAATCTGGCTCTAGAGAAAGTTGTAAGGAAGGTAAAGGAGGAATGTGATATTGGAGGAACATCCAAGCTGCTTGGTTATGCAGATGATATAGATATTATAGGGCAACGTGAACAAAAGACATTAGAAATATTGACTCACTTAAAGGAAAAAGCCCAACAGATGGGGCTGGTTATCAACCAAGATAAGACAGAATATATGGTAATTTCAAGAGACGGAATGGCTAAAAACTCTGGCCACATACAAATAGATAATATGACCATTAAAAGAACGGAAACATACAAATACCTGGGTACAATCTTCAACTGCTCCAACATCATAAGGGAAGAAATACAAACTAGAATCAACTCTGGAAATAAGATATACTATGCACTACAACATCTACTAAAATCAAAGGCGCTATCTCGTAACACCAAAATCACAATATACAAAACACTGATCAGACCAGTTGTGCTGTATGGCTCTGAAACCTGGAGTACAACGAAAGGAGACGAAGCCTTGTTACAAACCTTTGAGAACAAAATTTTAAGACGCATCTTTGGACCCATTAGGGATACACAAAGTGGAGAGTGGAAAAGAAGAAGTAACAAAGACATTTATGATTTGTTTAAGTCCCCGCTAATCACTGGTATCATGAAGGCTAATAGACTACAATGGCTGGGGCATATAGAAAGAATGGAAGATAATAGGGAAACAAAACTCGCTTACACTCAGGAAATAAATGACCGTAGACCCCGAGGTAGACCAAGAAGGCGGTGGAGAGATAATATACATACAGACCTACAAGCACTTGGAATCAACGACTGGCAAGAGAAGGTCCACCAGAGAGACGAATGGAGACAGATTGTATTTGCAGCAAAGAACCTCAATGGCTCGGAATGCTGAAGAAGAAGAAGAAGTACATTCCTGGGAAGGAAAATGTTGGAGCGGATTTCTTGTCAAGACACCCAGCTCCTGAAGAAGTGGAATGAATCATCTGGATTGAACTCATGGTGGAGAAGAGTGAGATGGACTACTCTCTTAAGAGGGGGCCTATGTCACGAGATCGCCATGAGTTAACCAGATAATGAAAATACAGAAGTTTGATTAACGGGATATTTTCTAGGTCACAGCGATTTTAACTAACAGAGTAAATACAGCTGCACGAGTTACATCGGGTCAGCAAATAGTAAACATTGGGAAGTGAGTGCGCTGAATCAGACACCGCGTTGACAGTTCAATAACAGATAGAATCACATAGAATTGCCCATCTCAGTACATGGAACAGCCCTGTCTGTCATTTATAGTTCCGGACATCAGGCGAAATGGCGGCTGGGATTGTCACCACTGAACAGAAGATTGACAGTTTATCAACAGGTCGGAAGTGCCCGACTAGGGAGAAAACGGTGAGACTGTCATTTGGTATTTCCCGACATCAAACGGAATGGCGGATTTGACTGTCACCACATGACATAAAGTTGAGGGCTTGTTATGGGATACAGTGGAACACCTGCCGGACATCAACAACGTCACGTGCACAATGTAAGGGTGTTTGGAAAACCATGATTGGCAGCTTGGTATCGAAACTCTTTGTTGGAACTCGACAGTAACTCTCTAGATTGTTTTGGATGTCTAAACCAGTGATGACAAATCTAACCTTGATGGAGCCAGAGGGGGGATGGATCCCTGACAGGGGATGATCTGCCAATGTGCCACCTGTGTGGGGCATAAAGGATAACGTCACGTGGCCAACTTTGGTAGTTTGCCATATAAACCCGAGTTGGGGCCAACTAGGGGGACTTGGAAATGTGGCTCTAGTCGGAGTGCAATGGCACTGCAGTGCTTAGTGGAAATAATATCTACCGTGTGTTAATTAGTGACTTAATTTTACACGTGCCTATAATGGCAGATGTAGATATGATTGATAGGACTGCAGTAGTGCCATTTAAGGTATAACCTATTATAATATTAGTTCTAATTAATATAGACTGTAGCCTTGTTAAAACTATAGTGTGATGATTAGCACTGTTAGTGGAAAACTAGTTAGAGTAGAATAGTGATATTGGCTCTGCTAAGGTGAATAGAATACTGAGGTTGCACTCTGTATTGGTCTTTCCTTGTCATAGCCTGATTCGGCCCTAGGTGGATAGCTAATCTGCTCTATGACATAGTTTAGTTAGCTAAAGATCATTAAGCAAGGCAATAGGCTTACACTCAGCCGATAGGATCAGTGACTAGTATTATCACCAGATGTGTTGTTTCTATCCTAGGTTCCCTACCAGATCCGAGGAAACTCAACAAGTTTTTAGGAAAGGTTCAAATCCCATTCGGAAGAACACCAGTGGAACAGTCAATAAAGTTGCGTACAGTACGTAACTAAAGCTAGAAGGAAGATGATTCACCAAAGAGGGGTGATGATTACTGATGCACCACACAGCATCAGACAGTAGTAACTAACTGAGAACATTAATTATAATAGTTACCTAGTGTGATATAATCTCGTGTAATAGAACACAAGACATGATACGTGAGGCTAGATAGACACGAGTGAGGATCAATTACATTAACAATTAACATTAATAACTGTGTACACACTACAAAGGACTTGTGCATATTTTTAGGAACGATAGGAACGGACATTGTGTAGGGTGCAACCGGTCCATGATTAACTGTTAATACCACCGGTGTCTATTTCGGATGATCATGAAATGGGATTACCAGAGGTCTACAGAGGCAAATCAGTATCCAGCAGGATGGCTTCGGCACTGGGTGAGATGTACATGTTCTGACGTAACGTGCTGTGGTCTATCCTTGCTGGGATCAGCTGACTGGGTTGTTGTCTGAGAGTCTTCTTCTTCTTCTTCTTCTTCGTTCATCCGGAGTTTTTTTTTTCGGATGTGATTGCGTTGTGCCTGTTTACAGCAGAGCTGCGTTCTTGCGCCGTTAGGCCGACACATCCGACTTCTGCGGGCATTTGTTGACCGGGTTAACCTTCCCGGGGAGAGTCCGATTCTACACACTTTATAGAACACGTCACACATTTTCTTCACATACACGTCTCATATACGTTACACTTTTCTTTTAATAAATTAATCTTTATTAATTGTTAGAAGCAAGAGTTGTTGAGTATGTTGCGTTGGAGAAGTATGAGAGGGGGCATAGTACGACAGTGAGAGAGTGACAGGAAAAGGTGTCCACGGGCTGATGGAGTGTGTTGGACGGAAGCTGGTGGATTCTCCAGAATATTAAAAAGGAGGAAAATATTATAATGTGGGTGTCGGCTCTCTTCACTCCAGGGACGACACTGTAAAGAAGGACACGACACTTGGGTAAAGAAAAGAATTAATGCATCCATACTTCAAGAGCTCAATATTGAAGAGGGTTGGCTATTAAAGACGATAAAACAAAGAAAATTTATATATTTTGATCACTTGAAACGTCACGAAAGTTTGGAGAGAACAATAATGGAGGGGTATATGCCCGGGAAGAGAGGAAGAGGAAGGCCAAAGAGAAGATGGGTGCAGGATGTCGCGGATGATCTCCAGATGGGTGTGTTGGACGTGGGACATCTTGCTTTTGATCGAGAGATTTTCCGGAAGGTTGTTATGGGAGCGAGGTTCTGCAAAGGACATGCTACTGAATGAATGAATGATCTCTTGGCAAATTTACGTTCAGTAGTTTGCCATTGCCGGCAAAGATGTTACAGACGCGGTTATGAAATGGTATGAGTGCCGGTCGTTCAGAAAGCAATGGCAAACTACTGAACGTAAACTTGCCAAGACAACACGAGCAGCCACAAAATGCTGGGTTTGATTGCAACTTCCTGTACAGGATATGCAACTAACTTTTAGTTTGCCATTGCTTTCTGAACAACCTGCACCCATACCATTTCGTTAAAAAACAAAACAAATCAAGGTGGTCTGCTGCCAAATCGCACGCATCTGTGTTTCGAACGCGGGTAAGCGGGATTACGAACCGCGCCCGTGTAACACCCTTCATCATGGAGACCGGCGGAACCGAATCTACAGATCGTAAAATTGCTGAGACAATTAACATGAGGTTTTTAGCAAAGGAGAATTTTTGTTTATTTTTAAATTTAAATCCCGCTTCTCAATGACTTTGACACTGCCTCTCACCTGTGCGCTGGTAACCTTTCGACCGCAAGACAACAGCACCTGTCACCGAACCATCTCTCGTCTCATAGACCCCGCGCCTTCTCTGGGCCGCACCTTTTCTGTCACCCGTCTCCCATAGACGACACTCACACAGCCGCAGTCCCCCGGCACGGCGTGTCTAGAAAACTTATATGCTAGGAATTATTCAGGACGTAATACGGCCCACATCTGGTTCGCGTGCAGTCAGCGGTTGTGTTCAGGTCGATTACCGCAACCTCCATGTACAGACAAAGCTGCGACTGTTTTAATGTGTGTTACCAGGCATCTTGATTCTAGTAAGCCATTAACGGATTTCCGGAAGCGTTTAAGGTAAGAGTAACTTCTGGTTTTGGGGAAAATTAAAAAAATCGTGCCTGTGGCCAGGGGTTGAGTTAAATGTTTCTTATTGATGTTTATTGAGAGATGTTGTTGTTAATTCAGATAGCGTTGGGTATTATTTTAACTTTTTCAACAAAATTGGGTGGGCTTGAGTGGTTGCTGCATCAAGCTCGGAAACTTTCTGGGAAAGTGATAGTATATCACTGATAGTCTAATAGATTAGAGGACGTTGGCCTTAGCAAAGGCGACCAGTTCGTGGAGCATAGGAGTACGAGTCTCAATCTAGATATCAAAGTGATAGAGTTACTCCGAGCACAGGCGACCAATTCGTGGAGTATTAGAGTCCCAGTCTCAATCTAGACATCCAAGTGGTTGCGTTACTCCCTAGTAAAGGCGACCATTTCGTCGAGTGCTAGTCTACGTCAAAGTGATAGGACTGATAGGTGAGTTAGGTCTGATCAAAAGCGACCATTTCGTCGAGTACTAGCCTGCGTCAAAGTGGTCGGTGATATAGGTCTGATCAAAAGCGACCATTTCGTCGAGTGCTAATCTACGTCAAAGTAGTAGATTAGGAAGGTCTGATCAAAAGCGACCATTTAGTCGAGTGCTAGTCTACGTCAAAGTGGTAGGTGAGTTTGTTTTTTTTTTGCATATCCTTTACAGGACATCGCTGTCAACACCAGCACCTTTCAGCTGTATGTTGATTTCTTGGCAAGATTACGCTCAGTAGTTTGCCATTGCTTTCTGAGCGGCCGGCTCACATACCCCGTAAGTTACCGATGCGATTCGAACCACTGCTGATTCAAACCGTCATCACGTTACCGACGAGAGTATACGAGATTACGGAGAAAAGTCATAACCTCTAAGCCCCGAAGCCGGCTGGTAGGTGAGTTAGCCGGAGCAAATGTGACCAGCTTACCGAGCTCTGGTCGGATCTGGCCGTGGAAGTGGTTGGGGAGGTTCGTCCGAGTATAGAAGACAAGCCCACCCAATGCAGAATGAGTACGGTGATTTCAAGACCTTTCCCAGAGAAGTCAGTTCAAGTGGTTAGTCGCGATTGGAGATTAGAAAATTAGGATTTAGAAATACACACCATATAATAAACCATAACAAGTAGGCCGTATCAACCGCTGTTCTGACAATATTTCAAAATTGGAAAAGAATGCTGTTATTGTGTGGTGCCGGATACTCTCTGACTGAAAATCTGCCCAGGGCATTGAGGTGTGTCTCTTGAATGCATGCTTCATCAATTTTGTTTTCAAAAAGGCTGTTTTTTTAGAAGGAGTTATTTGTTTTTTAAGGACATCTTCAGCGTTGTTAGAAGGAGCTTTCTGTTTGTTAAGGACTTCTTCAGCGTTCTCCTGTTGTATATTGAGTGTCCGGGGTGTTTGGTCAATAGCTCGTATCGCATGCCGCTTTTTGCACTCCATAGAACAATCGCATTGGATAGACATTTTTGAGACGGTTCGGAGTGGGGCGGGGCGAGAGTGGGTGGGAGGGGGTGTTGTCACTATCACCTTCTGGTGGGACTTCATATGATTATAGTCCTTTTCTCTCATCTGCCCCAAACCTGCCAATGGAGCATAGTATCACGGTCTCCTGCTGCTCGTAATGCCTTCCCCGTATATTGATCTCAGTCTTGAAGTATCTTCTCTTTGTGTTGAATTAATCACCAGAAAACGAGAAGAAGATTGTAAGCTTTACTAGAAGACGATTATAAGAAACAAAATGGACTTTGCTGCCAAAGCCTTCGTCAGCACAGAACAAACACAAACTGACACACAACTACATGAAAAACACTACATGAAAATATAAAAGTTATTTATCTGTATCCTTGTTTGGCTGAATACGTTTTGAGCGACCGACGCGTTAGACGACTGTGTGTTGTAGGTTATCATCTTTTTGTTTTCTTGTACATCATAAGGGCGTCATTAAGCGAGCTACCTTGCACTATTTCGTCAAACCTGTGGCTCAGTGCATCCCACTTCCTCGGCATCCCATTTCATTTTGCTAGTTTTGTACCTTGAATGGTCGAGGTGAAGCATAAACAGCGGGAGAGTGTCCGTTTATGGGCTTCATATACCGAAATTCCCATGGATTCTTTTATTCCCTCTGTCCATCGTTTACATTGTCGGCCTCTTCTTCTGATTCCATTTGGTCTGTACATGCTTGTTGTGATATACTGTCAATTGGCAGTCTAGTTATGTGGTCGAACCATTTCACTGGCTGTTTTCTAATGAAATTCAGCGCTGCCATTACCCCAAGTGTAGTCCTGATTTCATCATTTCTGATTTTCTCCCTCCTTGATACGTTGCGTTTTCTTCTCAAGAATTGTATTTCCGTTGGTGTATTGTTTTTTCCTTCTCTTTTTCTCTCATTGTCCAGGTTTGGCATTGGTAGCATAGAGTTGCTAGAAAGAGCTTCCTTCTTCGACAAACATTGTTTTTCGCGTTTGCTCTCACTCCCTGTGCACAGTCTACCTACAAGGCAGCAGGTTTATGTCTCTCTTCGTCTGGTCCCCACCCCTTGACCTGTCCGCCATGGGAGACTCTACCAGTAGCTGCGCTACCATACTTCAAGAGCTGAATACTGAAGAAGATTGGCTATTAAAGACGATAAAACAAAGACAGTTGAAATATTTTGGTCACTTGAAACGTCATTAAAATTTGGAGAGAACAATAATGGAGGGGTATATGCCCGGGAAGAGAGGAAGAGGAAGGCCAAAGAAAAGATGGGTGCAGGATGTGGCGTATGATCTCCAGATGGGTGTATCGGACGCGGGACATCTTGCTTGTGAGCGAGAAGTTTTCTGGGAGGCTTTGCAAAGAACATACATGCCACTGAATGAATGAATGAATGAATGAACGAACGAACGAACGAACGAACGAACAAATGAATGAGTGCGTCCTTTAGGTATAGCCCTCTACTCCTTTCTTCTCACTTCTATTAGCGGCAGACAATACATGTGTGTTTATTTATGAACTACCTCGCCATTAGCGCCCCGGCAGTTTAAGAGCGGGCCTTTTTATTCTTTCAAACACACCAACTACAGGGTGTATTTTTAATGACTGTGCAGTGTTTGAAAATATTGCCGGTCCAAGTTTTGTATTTACCTGTTATGTTGCATGAACTTTACAGAGGGTGAATGCAAAACTTGGACCGGCAATATTTTCAAACGCTGCACAGTCATTAAAAATATACCCTATAGGATCCACCAGTTCTTATGAAAATTTCTACCCTCTACTGGGCAACTGCTGAAGCGAAGCGGGCAACGCCAGGACATCCCTTAGAACCTAAGAATAAAGTTCGGTCGATGAAATATCCGTGGTTACTCGACGTCATGTTGCTTGAGTACTCGCGCGGACGTCTGTACTTACCTGTTCGGCTTGTTAGTTTTATACTGACGTCAGTAACGAGGTAATCGGACCACATCCCCTCGAGAATTGCGTGAGTTTAATGCACAATTTGGCGTCCTCTGCTTTGGTCTAAAGTTACTGTCAACTCTCGTTGCCTGAAGAAGTTATTTTTAATTGAGTTGAGTTGAATTGAGGTAAGAACCATCACTGCACTCAGGACATTCCCATACGCACTCCGTCTCCTTGTTCAATAGTCAGCGAAGAGTCATACTCTAATCGTTTCCACCGCTGTCTGATTGAAAGTTTTCTTTGTCTTACCTCTCAGGTTTGAGATTCTTCCAGAACCCCTGACGAACCTCCGCAATATCATTCTTTCCACATAAATGCTCTCAATCTGTTCCCCCACCTTCTCCATCTGGTCCCACAGGCGCTCGACCACTTCTCCCTTGTCCATAGGTAATCTACCACCAAGAGGTGCATCCCCTGCCAGCCTATCAGCCTGTTCATTCCTCCGCAATCACGCATGGCCAGGGCAAAAGAATCCATAAAATTCTCACCGTCTGTGACCCCTGATGCGAGAACAGCCATTGCACACGGAACATTTCTTTCACCACCTTACTGAGCATACTCCTTGAGTTCGTAATGAATGCAATGTTAGTTGCAACCATCAAAAGGCCGCTGTTACAGCTTCCACCTCCATTCTCATGCTGGGGGTCGTAGTTTCATACGCCAGACTCTCCCTTTTCAAGAATTGTCCATTAGCCTTCGCAATGAAACCCCAACCACTACGTCTGTTTCTCACCACTGACCCATCGGTGTAGATCACTACGTCACCTTGGTGTGTGTTACTCTGGATCAATTATTGCATCTCAATATCTACGCGGTTGCCGCCCATTCTCTGCACTTATGACCCAGTGTTAATAGTAAATTGTGCCAGTCCGACATGTCTTCCGGTACTTTAACCCACTCTTTTTCACGATTGGTGGTCTCTAGATCACACACCTGACGTATAGATATTTCTACCTGTGCCATCCAGGACCTACCAACGCCTTCACATAATCATTAAAAGACACACGCCTGTCAAAGGTGATACCTAAGTACATCAATTAACTTTCTCTACAAAGAGGACATCCATTGAATATAATACATGGGACATCTGCCTTCACTGTCCGGTTATCCAGGGAGTACCACACACTCGATGTCTTGTTTGGGTTTATAACGGCCCCTGCGTCCCTGCACCACTACGCCACTCTGTTTACTTGCCATCTGTAAATCTACAGCCAAACTTTTCCTGTCTCTTCCCTGTCTCTACATCAGCACATCGTCTTTGCTGGTGTAGACATTAAAGAGCACTGGGAACATGACAGATCCCTGTGGCAGCCCAGGTGTAATAGTACAGGGGTCAGAAATCCAGGAACCCATACGCAGTGCAGTTTTTACGCTTCATAAAGGACTGTCGCAACCCATTTGACAAGCCAAGGGCAGACCTCAGTAACTCAATGTCAACGGATGGATGTGATTCGGCAACAAGTTCAACTGACAAGTGTGTGAAATCACCCCTCTACCCCGAGAGAGTTTAAGCGCGAGCGTGTTAAAAGCCCTCAGCCAAAGCATGGCATATCTGTACACAAATATATACACAGCTGCTTCATTTGTAGAAAGAAGAACACTTCCCGCCTTGTTTTGCGCCCGTAGGCCGACACGTCCGACTTCTGTGGGTTTTTTGTTGACCGGGTTAACCTTCCCGGGTGTTTCGAAGGACTTTCGACCCTCTCATTAGTTGTGGTGCTGTCTACATCCCAGCTGGTCACGTTAGAACGGTCGAAGGCATCATGGTCAGCCCTCGATGGAAGGCAGGGGCAGTCCATGGGCATTATCCGCCATTCAAGGAGGCTTCCATAATTGCAGAGCCGACACATAGCGCTCTGGTACTGGGCTCACCCAAGGAATCGCCACCTCCTACACATGGCTGCTTCACATCCTCACTTCTGTATATTGAGCATTTCGCTCGCCACGGGCCGCGCAAAACCAGGAGTGGTCAGCATGCAAACGAAATCCACTCAGCGATCTTTCGGTTCGGACTTTCCACGAGATGGCTTTGCCATAACACTTAATTCAAGCAAGAACCACACAGGAAACTAAACATTTAAGACAATAACATTTGCATAAAAACGATATGTGTATTCCTATAGCATTCCCCGATAGTGGGTAACCAGGCAATGCTACTTTCATTATGCAGTTACAAACTGCCTGCGACACCGTGTGCTAATCCCTAGCAGGATGGCATAAGGTTCCTATACAGGCTTGCTAGTTTTCTAGGCCGGAGATCACACAATCTGTGCACTGTGACAGTTTTACTGTGTGCAACAAGAAATACAGTACTGTGGTCGTTCTTTGTGTTGGAGGGAAATATTGACATTTGTTGAAGTGGCGGTTTGATAGACATTTAAGGTAAAGATACCAAAACGAACAGTGAAAGTTGAAAGCGGATATTGTGCATTCGGTCAGGTAGGTAGTTGTAGGGGCACATGTCACATGTTTGACTTTAGGGGTACAGCGCACTGCAGTAGGGTGGTGGTACAGTAGTGCGATGGTACAGTAGGATGACACCGCCTACAAGGAAGTACGACGTAGAATGGGGTATGTTATGTTGTATTAACCAGCTTCTTCTCTTTCTTTTCCTCTTCCTCCTCTTCCTCTTCCCCCTCCTTTTCTTCCCCCTATACTACCTAATCCAATTCCTCTTCCTCAATTTCCACCTCATTCTCTTCTTCTTCCTCCGCTTCCATCTCCTCCTCCTCTTCCGCTTCCACCTCCTCCTCTTCTTCCTCCTCTTCCTGCTCTACCACATCCTCCTGTTCTTATTCCTCTTCCACCTCCCTATTTTTTTCTTCTTCTTCTTCTTCTTCTTCTTCTTCTTCTTCTTCTTCTTCTTCTTCTTCTTCTTCTTCTTCTTCTTCTTCTTCAACTTCGTCTCCCTATCCTCCTTTCTTCTTCCACTTCGTCTCCCTATCCTCCTCCCCCACCTCCTTTCCCTTTCCTCCTCTTCCACCCTTTCTCTCTCTCTCTCTCTCTCTCTCTCTCTCTCTCTCTCTCCCCTCCTCCTCCTCTCCCTTTTTCTCCTCTTCCACCTCCTTTCCCTTTTCTCTTCTTCCACCTCGTCTCCCTTTCTTTTACACCCTCTCCCTTTCCTCCTCTTCCACCTCCTCTTCTGACTTTTATCTACTGTTAAAGCATAAACCCTCATTGAGCGTCAGCTCTGATTCACTGTGATATCTGTGTCCTATCTAGCACTAGCTCTGATTCACTGTGATATCTGTGTCCTATCCAGCACTAGCTCTGATTTACTGTGATATCTGTGTCCTATCTAGCGTCAGCTCTGATTCACTGTGATATCTGTGTCCTATCCAGCACTAGCTCTGATTTACTGTGATATCTGTGTCCTATCTAGCGTCAGCTCTGATTCACTGTGATATCTGTGTCCTATCCAGCACTAGCTCTGATTCACTGTGATATCTGTGTCCTATCCAGCACTAGATCTGATTCACTGTGATATCTGTGTCCTATCTAGCGTCAGCTCTGATTCACTGTGATATCTGTGTCCTATCCAGCACTAGCTCTGATTCACTGTGATATCTGTGTCCTATCCAGCACTAGCTCTGATTCACTGTGATATCTGTGTCCTATCCAGCACTAGCTCTGATTTACTGTGATATCTGTGTCCTATCTAGCACTAGCTCTGATTCACTGTGATATCTGTGTCCTATCCAGCACTAGCTCTGATTTACTGTGATATCTGTATCCTATCTAGCGTCAGCTCTGATTCACTGTGATATCTGTGTCCTATCTAGCATCAGCTCTGATTCACTTTGATATCTGTGTCCTATCCAGCACTAGCTCTGATTCACTGTGATATCTGTGTCCTATCCAGCACTAGCTCTGATTTACTGTGATATCTGTGTCCTATCTAGCGTCAGCTCTGATTCACTGTGATATCTGTGTCCTATCTAGAACTAGCTCTGATTTACTGTGATATCTGTGTCCTATCTAGAACTAGCTCTGATTTACTGTGATATCTGTGTCCTATCTAGCACTAGCTCTGATTCACTATGATATCTGTGTCCTATCTAGAACTAGCTCTGATTTACTGTGATATCTGTGTCCTATGTAGCGTCAGCTCTGATTCACTGTGATATCTGTGTCCTATCTAGAACTAGCTCTGATTTACTGTGATATCTGTGTCCTATCCAGTACCAGCTCTGATTTACTGTGATATCTGTGTCCTATCTAGCACTAGCTCTGATTCACTGTGATATCTGTGTCCTATCTAGCGTCAGCTCTGTTTCACTGTGATATCTGTGTCCTATCTAGAACTAGCTCTGATTTACTGTGATATCTGTGTCCTATCTAGCGTCAGCTCTGATTCACTGTGATATCTGTGTCCTATCTAGCGTCAGCTCTGTTTCACTGTGATATCTGTGTCCTATCCAGCACTAGCTCTGATTTACTGTGATATCTGTGTCCTATCTAGCACTAGCTCTGATTTACTGTGATATATGTGTCCTATCCAGCATTAGCTCTGATTTACTGTGATATCTGTGTCCTGTCCAGTACCAGCTCTGATTTACTGTGATATCTGTGTCCTATCTAGCACTAGCTCTGATTTACTGTGATATCTGTGTCCTATGTAGCGTCAGCTCTGATTCACTGTGATATCTGTGTCCTATCTAGAACTGGCTCTGATTTACTGTGATATCTGTGTCCTATCTAGCGTCAGCTCTGTTTCACTGTGATATCTGTGTCCTATCCAGTACCAGCTCTGATTTACTGTGATATCTGTGTCCTATCTAGCGTCAGCTCTGTTTCACTGTGATATCTGTGTCCTATCTAGCGTCAGCTCTGTTTCACTGTGATATCTGTGTCCTATCTAGCGTCGCCTCTGATTTACTGTGATATCTGTGTCCTATCTAGCGTCGCCTCTGATTTACTGTGATATCTGTGTCCTATCCAGCGCCAGCTCTGATTTACTGTGTCCTATCTAGCGTCAGCTCTGTTTCACTGTGATATCTGTGTCCTATCTAGCGTCGCCTCTGATTTACTGTGATATCTGTGTCCTATCCAGCGCCAGCTCTGATTTACTGTGATATCTGTGTCCTATCCAGCGTCAGCTCTGATTTACTGTGATATCTGTGTCCTATCCAGCGTCAGCTCTGATTGATTCACTGTGATATCCGTGTCCTATCCAGTGCCAACTCTGTTTCAGTGTAATCTTTCGGTGCATAAACATAAACACGCCTCTTACTTTGAACGTTCTATGGGATTCCTATACAAGCTATTAGCTATTTCAACCAGAAGACATTGCAGCAGACGGCCAAAGCGGCAATAACCACAATACCAGAGCATGAGTGTATTGCTTTCAAAGAGGCAATATATACACACCTTGCATATGACATATACTGCTGCGTGTTAACATTGTTAGCCAGATCTCTTTAGTATGCATAGACCAAACGTTAGCGGTATATTAAAACATAATGCGTCTCTTTGTACACACGGACAAAAGCTTAGGTTAGTTTAGTCGACGGATTAACATCACGGCACACGGGTAACCCATAAGTGCTATGTTCTACTCATAACTCAAGCCTGAGTCCAAAGAATCTCACCTTAGTGCACGAACTCCGTAGCACCGGCAAGGATTCTGAAATACTTTGGGCAGATTTTTAACTCGAAATTTTGCCCGGGTAGCACCGTTAGGTTACTATTTTTCGATTTCCAACTGCCAAGGGATTTTTTACGCGCACAACAGTCCACACGGGCGTCCGACCTCACTACCTGGGAACATTTTGTACACGTGAAAAAAGTCCCAGCCCTCATTGGGGCTTGAGCCCGGGACCTCCAGCATTCGAGGCGGACACCACACCTCGAGACTACTCAGCCCCCGGACAAAAGCTGGACCCCATAATGCGTTATTTGAGACAGAAAGACTTCAGCCATAATAGCTTGTGCTTAGTCTCCCCCCTCCGAGAGGTGGAGCTGGAGGCGGTCACTGCAGCTCTCCGCTGGATGGAGAATACACACACACACACACACACACACACACACACACACAAAAGAGAAGGTGAGGACAGGCATGCTTCGTGCATAGTGGCTTGCCTCGCTTCGGAGGTCACAGGTGACAAGCATCGCCTGGATCTTTTCTCCGGGGCATGCCGGTGTGCTGGGAAATGAACAGGCGGACAGATTGGCTGGCTCTGCAGAACTTGGTGGAGTATTGATACATGACAAGGCAGACGTGGTTGCGGCCTTGTGGGAGCACGTGTACACCTCGGAGGAGCAAATGGATCACCATAGTCTGGTAAGAATGAGGCAGCAAGGAGTGACGAGGGGATCTGGCCAACGCTCAACGCTCAGAGGAAAGGCGAGACGGACATATAATCAGATTGCTACTGGAACTATTGGTGTTGTAACTCTTCGCTGGCTGCTGAGGATGGGGACGGAGTGCTTTTGGGAATGCCCCGAATGCTGTGATGTCGGTTCCTCAATCAATCAATCAATCAATCAATCAATCAATCAATCAATCCCCCTCCGCCCTGTCCGTGAATTAATCAGCGAGCCGCGGTAGCCCAGTGGGTAGCCTGCTTGTCTGCCGGTCTGGGTGTCATCTGTTCAAATGAAACGAGTACCTTGAAATGTTCTGGGCAGTAAAGGCGGTAGACGTGATACTGACCCCATTACCCATCGAGTGCCGATTGCCCTGTACAGACATGGAGCTAGCACAGCGTATCCATTTTTGTTTCTCCTACAGGAATCCAAGCACTTTATCGGCGCTGGAGGACTTACACTGAACGCAGTGGCGACTACATCGAAAAATAAATACATTTGTTCTCTACTTTTCGAGAAAATGTTAACCCCTCCCACCCCCCCTCCCCACCTCGAATATTTAAAAAAAATCAGGCTTTCATTTGACACCACCACCCCCCCCCCACCCCCTCCCCCCCCCCCCTTTTATGTAGACTAAGCTGGACAGGCATACAAAACAGTTTTTCCTTTGTTTCGTTGTGGAGTTTTAACAGCCGCATCACTCCCAACTTTTCAGTGCTGATCTTACTCATTCTTGTTTTGTTCCGTCCCCTTAATGATTGTTTCGTTTATACTCACTATATAGTTCTGTTCATACCCAGTTTGTGCTATTTCTATTTATACCCAGTCTATGTGATTACACTTTGTACCCCTATGCTATTACTATTTATATCCAGTCTGTGTTATTTACATCTATAACCACTCTATGTTATTTCTGTTCATACCTAATCTGTGTTATTTCTATTTATACTCACTCCAATGGTACCGTCGCCCTGCTACTGAGTGAGTGCGTGGCGCGACACTGTGAGCTGTGAGTTTCGCGTGGAATGCTTTTACATCTGTCCGCTGTTGTGTGTAGCGTGAACTGCATGTTCGGAACGATGGCGGCCGGCTGTTGCTGGATTGACTGGTTTGCCTTTTCGGCTCACGAGTGCATTTTTCAGCAGACTCCTGGGAGTCGCCGCTGGAGCTACGGAGTTCGTGCTTTGTGCGGCGCTTTTGGCGGGTCGTCCTGTGGAAAGAGACCGAAGCCATATGGGATAAAACCCGGGTCAATGAAGTCTTTCTGGTGACTGCCATTTCCATCGACGATGAACTGTATTTTTCATGGAGGACTTTTGTGTTGGCATTCTGGCGGCGGCATTATGCACAGTGTACCTGTGCGGGCTGTTGGCTTGCCGATACTCCTGTCTGTTCCATTGTTCACTTTTGGCAGTGAGGAGCATTTTGTGTGATATTCACTGGCACAGGAACGGAGCAATATGGGGACAACCCGTTGCCGTGAAGTTGGAACCACGACTAACTAACTAACTAACTCACTCCATGTTATTTCTTTTTATACCCACTCTTGTGTGTGTGTTTTTTTTAATGTAAACAGTCTGTTATTTCTTTTCACACCCACTCTGTGTTATTTCTTTTTATACCCACTCTGTATTATTTATATTTATACCCACTCTATGTTATTTCTATTCATACCCACTCTGTATTATTTATATTTATACCCACTCTATGTTATTTCTATTTATACCCACTCTGTATTATTTATATTTATACCCACTCTATGTTATTTCTGTTTATACCCACTCTGTGTTATTTCTATAAATACCCACTGTGTCTTATTTCTGTCTATACCCAGTCTGTGTTGATGCATTTATACATGTGGATGACTTATTTGTGATTGTAACATTTCTGTTTTCTAGCTAAATATTGTTGTCTTCGTCTTCGTTGATACAGATTTTTGTGTATGAGGAGCAGCTGGCCGAGCGGCTAGAACGCCGGACTCTCCTTCGGGAGACCCGGGTTCGATACCTCGGTAAGGTGTGGGAATTTTTTTTCCGTCGGGGGTAAAAAGAAAATCCTAACCTGCACAGTTCGCGGCGACTGCACTAGCCAGGCGGCCTGAATTCCTCAGGCTCAAAGACCCCTCTGCCATACACCGCAAGGTCGGGAAGGTTAACCCGGTCACAAAATGCCCGCAGAAGTCGGATGTGTCGGCCTAACGGCGCAAGAACGCAGCTCTGCTGTAAACAGGCACAACGCAGTCACGTCCGAAAACAAGAAACTCCAGATGAACGTAGAAGAAGATACACCGTACTATATTGGCAGCAATTGACAGTTGACAGTTTTCATGTATCTGTATGTCTTTCATTTTACCAAGCTTCGTATGTATATTTAGTGTTCATTCTTTTTCAGAAGAAATGCTGTATGAAATGTGTTGAGAAACGTGTTGATACACAAGTCTAAGATGATACGGGATACAATCTTTAAGTAGGGGTCACCTTTCTGAGATGACAAATGTGTAACGAACGCGTTACGCCCGCTTGCCTGCTTGCAATTTGAAGCCAAAATGAGGTCAAGTATTTCTCGCAAACGAGGTATATGTTACAGATTCTAATGGAGGAAGTGACTTCGGCATAGTCATATATGTATGTGTAGGAGAATAGCGAACAATGGGCGTGGAGTTACGGTTATAGAAATTATAAAGGGGACAGAACTTCTAGTGTGTCGGTTTTGACGGAAGGGCGGATAAGAAAGCGAACAGGCAGACAGAATGGTTTATAGAGAGATTGAAAGATAAACATATATATATATACAGGCAGCCCGACTGGTAGTTATTCAAGTAGGTAGATAGCTAGATATACAGACAACAGGCAGATGCATAGACAGACATTTAGATAAAGCAGTTAGATATACAGATAGACAGACAGACACATAGAGATAGGTAGGTGGGTGGATTTTCAGATGGGTGGACAGACAGACAGGTTGGTAGGTAAGTAGATAGATGACAGATAGATGGGTGGGTGATGGATGGATATATAGATAGGTAGGTAGGTGGGTGGGTGGGTGGATGGATGGATGGTTAGGTAGGTAGGTGGGTGGATGGATAGATAAGATAGAGAGGGGGAGAGAGAGAGAGAGAGAGAGAGGGGGGGGGGGAGAAACAACTGCTCGAGGTAGAAAGTGTTAACCAACTACAACAGAGTGGATCAGGGTAACACGTGCAAGAGACAGAAGGAGTGCAAGTTTAACATCGCACGGCCGTCCCCCTCGCTTGGAGGGTATCGTGGTTGTTAAAAAAAACATGAAGGTGAACATTCGTGAAACAATTCCGTGGTAAAGGTCAAAGTGCCACAAAATGTGTACAGTAGAGGCATGGGCGTACCATGGTGCCGGAAGTGTGTAGTAAGGGGCTTGGGTGTATCAAGGTGCCGGAAGTGTGTAATAAGGGGCATGGGTGTGCTACGAATGCTCCAAATGTGTAACAGCTGAATTGGTGTGCCAAGTGAGCCAGAAGTCTGTCTTGTCTGTCCGTCTACTCGCCCAACCGCCTTCCCGTCTGTCTGTCTGTCTATAGTTATGAAAGTATTAAAATGTGGACCTGACTTAGCAGGGCTGTAGATCATTCATGTATAAAAGTGACTGTATTATACCGTGAAGGGTTGCGGGCTGAAGAGAGGCAGATCAATACAGGCACGCAGCCTACCATGAACAGCTCGACCAGACAAGCTGGGGGAAAATAACAGCAGCATAACTGTCATCATCAGCATCTTGAGCCATGTTGCCTCTGCCAGACTCAATAAATTCTTAATATAGTGATTCCCCCCCCCCCCCCCCCTCCTCCCGCATATCCTTTACAGGACTTCGCTGTCAACACCAGCATTTCACCGCTGTTGTTGATTTATTGGCAAAATTACTCTCAGTAGTTTGCCACTGCTTTCTAAGCGGCCGGCTCACTTATCCCGTAAGTCACCAACGCGGCGAGAACGGCTACCAAATCTCGCGCTACGAGACACAACGTGGATAAACGGGGTTACAGAGAAAGTCATTTAACTCCTCGGCCAGAGAGTCCGGCTAATATAGTGATGGTATGCCATAAATGAAGATATCTTGGATGAAGTTAACTCACAACTAGTGACTCACATCTTGGGCATGTCAGAAGAGGAGGAAATCTGTAGTAATTCGTCAATAACAAGAACAGGGCCACATCGACGGATGTACATCGCAATGATCTGACGAACTTTGAACCATAGCCCACAATGGGTGACGTTGTGATATTCTAGTATGATAATTTGGTCGCGTCTGGAGTGAGTCGCGTGGTAAGTGGTTACACGTCCGCCTCACACGTCAGTGATCGGGAGTTCGATCCCGGGTACAGTCAGGGATATGCACTACTGACGAGCTCAAACGAGAGCGAAATTGGAGTCTCCAATCCGACGCGGGCAAGGCCTCAGGTTCGTACCGGAATACGAACAGCGTTGCCAGTAGTGGGTTGTGCTCAATCTTCATATAACGCGAACATCATGGCCCAATAGAAAGAGCAATGAAAGTATCTTGCAAGAAGTTGACTCACAAAGAGAAATGGTTACTCGCATCAGAAGAAGACAGTTCGCATTCTTTGGGCACGTCATGAGAGGGGGAAGGCAGGGATATGCAGTCACAACGGGACAGTTGGCGGGGAAGAGAGGCAGGGGGAAGCCAAGAGAAAAGATGCTGGACAGTTTGGCATGGCATGGAGGAACGTCGCTATCAGAAATAATTCGCGGCACAAGATACAGAAAGCTATGGACAGACGTGATCACCAACGCCAGGCGGCATGGACTATAAGAAGATGTGACAAGAGACTTCACCAGTGTAAGGAATCAAAGCATATTAACATTGTAACCTATCATGCGGGTCGAATGAGACGACCTGATGCAGGCTAACTCTACGAAATCCAGTCAACCATAAACAAGTCACCTCTATATGACGCCTTTTCGTGAGTGTGAACACAAAAGCCGCAAAGAATATATTGCACGATACATTGCCTTGCCTGAGTTATATATCGTATGAAGTGAACAAACGAATAATACTATGGTCGAGATATTAAATATACAGTCACGGATTTTGTTGGAATGTGGAATGTATTTTCCCTATGGTGGTCTAGGATTTAAAAGAAAGTCCTTCTGTTTGCATAGCAAAGTCTGAAATCGCCTAATTGATAATGCAGTGTGCATTTCGTGAGGGATAACGTTATCGATCTTCGAACAATATCAACGACCATGTGCTGTGTATTTCAGCGAAAGTATTATTTGTTTACACATACATGTTACTTGGGGAACCATTTGAGGCTTCTAATGGCAATTGTAGTCATATTACTACAGTAAGGGGGGAAGAGAACGAAGAGGGCGAGAAAGAAAAGGAGAAGCAAGAAGGAGAGGATGAAAAGAAGGAGAGGGAGGAGGAGAATTGGGATAGGAAGAGAAAGAAGAAGGTGAAAAAAAAAAGGGGGGGGGGTGTGAAAGAGTAGGAGCAAAAGGTGAGAGAAAAAAAAAAGAAATGAAGAAAACGAGGAAGGAGGGGTCGGAGGAGGAAAAGAAAAGACAGCAGGAGAAGAACTAGGGCTGTAAGAGGAGGTATCTAACCGCAATACAATACCACAGTGCAACAACGCTTGATACCGTTTCATGACTAACATATATGAAGAGTATTTTACAATACTGCCAATGTGCCAGGCGTGAGCATTGCGGAAACATACAGAAATCCTACAAGATCTGAACATGGAAGAAACCTGGCTCTTAAAGTGTCATGTCCCGGAAGCTGAAATAGTTTGGTTGCATTTGACATCATAGTAGTTTAGAAAGACCAGTAAAGAAATAGGAGCGACTGGCCGGGTGGGTACAGGGTGTATTTTTAATGTCTGTGGGGTTTTTGAAAATATTGCCGTTCCAAGTTTTGTATTTACCTTTTATGTTGCATGAACTCCACAGAGGGTGAATACAAAACTTGGAACGGCAATATTTTCAAAAACTCCAGTCATTAAAAATACACCGTATATAATCAGAGTGCTTCTTTGGGACATCCGGGTTCGAATCCTCGGTAAGGTGTGGATTTTACTATGTCGTGGTGAAAAAAGAAAACCCTAACCTGCACAGTTCGCGGCGACTGCACCAGCCAGGCGGCCTTAATTCCTCAGGCTCAATACCCCACTGTCATACATCGCAAGGTACTATAGGCAGTAGAGGACGTTTTTTTTTGACAGTGAAGAAAGAAAAGATAGAGGCCGCCACCACGACAGGGGGAAACAAAACATTTAAGACAGTCTGAGCTTGAAAATGTAAGCTGCTGGGGAACACATCGAGAAGCTTACCGACTGGTTGAGATGGACGCGATTTCCTGGAAATGACTTGCTACATGTGTTGAGTCAAAACACAACGTCACAGCACTCGGCACATTCCCGTAAATGCTCCAGCCTCAACTTCAATAGCCAGCGAAGAGTCCCAATACTAATGGTACCAGTAGCAGTCCGACTTGCTACATGACTGTTAATGAGCCGATCCATTGCTACCATATGTTTCCTGTCTAGTCGCGTGTATTTTATTGATCGTCAGTGATCGAATCGTCTCGCCCTGTAAGCTCACGTTTGATTGATTTTGTTTAAGAAATACACGATTATAATCTACTGTGCTTCTTGGCATAGCTTCATAATTTTGTGCATTATAATTTATCGAGACTTTCTCAGTAGCCTTGTAATATGAATACGTTAAATTGTTTACAAATACAAATATTTTAACGTTTCTTTCTTTATAGATATCGTCTGCTTGGTGCTGCCCGGCGTGCACTTGTCTTGAGAGATAACACTTTGATTGGCTGCTGGGTCGTCACATGATTGGCTGCAAACTCATTATACGATTGGCTGCAAACTCATTATACGATTGGCTGCAAGATCATCATTGTTTTATTGGCTGAAATCATCACATCATAATTACGGGTGTTTTCGCTGCATGATTTGGTTTAACGCTTCAATATTTCTATTGGCTGTTGTAATGCCAATTTTGGATTGTCTATAATCGTCATTGATACGCTATAATCGTCACGTGAGGATTGACTGCAGTGTCCATATATGCCAATTGCTTGTAACATTGGAATATTTTCATTGGTTGTAACATCATATTGTGTATGGCTACATTGTCAACACTGTGATTGGCTGTAATATCGCCATGATTTGAATGGTTGGTGTCACTACACATTGATTCGCCCAAATGTCGGACTATTGTCATTGGCTATAATATCGCCATGTTTTGAATGGTTGGTGTCACCACACATTGATTCGCCAAAATGTCGCTGTAATATCGTCACCTTTTCAGTAACTATATATTCGGCATACTTTCTGATGTTATCAAAATGAATGGGATTTATTAGCTCATATACTATCCCCAAATAATTCACATATTAGAATGGGCCAACAGTTAGACAAGCCGTCCCGCATTGCGACGGCTGCCAGCGAGGGACACGTCAAACACGTAAAGCGATCCGTCAGTTCTGCGGGGAGTATTGACGTTCGCAACGACGACGGCAGAAGCGCGTTGATGCTGGCGGTGGAGCATCGTCATGCCGTGGCTGTCCGGACTCTGTTAGAAGCTGGGGCAGACGTCAATACCAAGGAGCTGTCGCACACTTCAGGTCGGTCGGTCCTGATGCTCGCCATAGAAGTAGGAGCTACAGAATGTGCTAAAGTGATAATTCAAGCCAAAGCCGATATCAACAGTAAGGATAGCAGTGGGCAGACGAGTTTAATGTACGCCGTGAAGAAAGACAATATAGAATGCCTGCAGGTTCTCATGAGAGCCGGGGCCAATCTGAACCAGGGTGACAGTTTGGGAATCACTCCACTGATGTTAGCGGTCAAGATGGGACACTGTAAGTGTATAGAGTTGCTCCTACAGGCTGGTGCCGATCCAGATGTGACAGACACGACAGGGCAGACCTGCTTGATGCATGCGGTGAGGGAAGGAAATCCAAACGGTGTGAAATGTTTACAGGTATTGCTGCAGCCTCGGCAAACTGTCAAAGTTAATGTAGATATCGGGGATAAACACGGCGTGACAGCCTTGATGCATTGCATCAGAAACGGGAATCTCGAGTGCCTGCGAGAACTACTGCGAGGTCGGGCAAACCCTGATGCCAGGGATATTTTAGGCCGGACGGCGTTGATGTTAGCTGCAGAACCACAATCGTTGAAAATCGATGAGGAGTTGCAAATTGATTTTGTTAATGACTTGATTGAGGCTGGGGCCAACTTAAACCTTCGGGATTACGATGGTAAGACGGCCCTCATGCATGCTATAGAAGAAAATCTTCAGTCAACAACGGCTAATATTTTAAGAGCACGAGGGGCCGATGTCAACGTTCCGGACAAATCAGGAATGACTGTTTTAATGCTGGCGGTCAGGAAAATGCCTGACAACGCAGTGTTCTTGAAGTTTCTACACGAGCTCATCGAAAATGATGTGAATCTAGATGCCGTGGACAAATGGGGGAAAACCTCACTTGTCCACGCGCTCGAGTCGAAGGATTCTGTCCACGAGAAGGCGGTGAACCTCCTTCAATTAGGAGCTAACCCACACACAGGGCGTCATCAGAAGATTCGCTTGTCGCCCTTGATCGCATGCGCTCTACAAAAGAACTTCGAGAAGGCCGCATCTGAACGTATATCGTTTATGAAATTCTTTATTGCCAGCGGCTTTCTGACGGACGTCGATGCAGCATATCGACCCGGGCGCGATAGTTTGCCCAATGAACTTGATAGCGAGTCAAGGTCATTGCTGCACAAACTATACTCTAATCCTTGGCCACTGGGCAGATTGGCCTTGATAGCGGTAGTCTACAGCAATTGGGCCGAATCCAGGCAGAGACAAGAGGCTCAAAATGACCCGGTTGCCGCAACGAATTCAGAATCTGCTGCTGTTTCAAGACCCGATCTCCCGCCTACCCCGACATCACTGGGACAGCATCCCTCTGTGCTTTAACCCGCGCGACTATGAGGCCCTGCCTAAACCAAGGCCTCTGCTGCTCTACTGGCCTGTAGGCCAGGAACTCGTCAAATGTTACTGCAAAAAATGCCAAGGGCGAGGATTAAACTTCCACGGAGTCTAGTCTTTTCAATGTCTAGTTCACCGAATGCGCCAGCGACAAATAGCCATAATATGTCGTAATTGATTAACCAATCGATTCCACAACCTCTGCTGAAAGCTGTTGATTGAAACATTCACATGATAAATTTGCTGGATCTGCACCACTAGGTGGCGCATTGGCGCACGATCAGGCAGATGTGGTCAGAGCTCTTTGGGATTATGTGTAGAGAGTGGAAGAACAGATATGCAATGATTGTATGGAGAGAATGGCGTGGCAGGAAATGACCAGGAGATCTGGCCGACACTCAGTTCTCCAAGGAGAGGCCAGACGGACACATAATCAGATCAGATTGCAACAGGTACCATTAGTATTGGGACTCTTCGCAGGATGTTGAAGATGAGGACGTAGCGAGTATGGGATGTGCTGAATGCTGCGATGTCGGTTCTTGCCTCAACTATAAACATTCACAACAAGAATGTATGCCAGCTGGCTGTTTCAATTTTACTGGAGGATTACTGAAAGTATTATATTATTGATTGAAACAGCAAGCTAGACGCGTTGTGTGTTATTTCTTTATCAGCGGATTAAAACTGGAGATTTGGGCGCTCCTGGTACGTTAAAATTCGTTGGAGTGGGTGCACTGATCAGTCTCCAGTGAATTGAAGATTATATTTTAAATCGTTCTGTCCCAGGTCGTTCTTATTGTAAACAGCCGCGATCTGGTTCAGTAGAAAGTGCGTTTTTAATATTGTTGTCAATTGTTGTTGATTGCAATGATGCGAGTTGTCTGCTCTTGACAGCCCAAGGCTATTCTTAGCCAGGTCCTTTGGGGCTCTTCCGTGGATTTAAAATATGAATAAAATCATTTGAACTACGGTAAAGCTGTGGAAATGTAAACAATATAAAATAACACAAATTAATGCAGCTTTACAGAAGACAATTGCGAAAAACACAGGACATTGCCGCGATTAGCATTCGTCAGCAAACAGATACATACCCGAAACAGAGCACGTAATCACGGAGAAGTGACTACATAAGATCTGGATGAGAAGAATAGAAAGATAACAAATGAAAACAATGACGAGAACACTTCTAAAAAATTGAAAACAAAATGTGCTGGTTCTCTCAGAATCCCAGGCTGTGTACCACATCGTCCTGTGTTTTCCGTAGCTGTGTTCCGTGAAGCTGCATTACTTTGTGTTATTTTATATCTCATGTCTAGGGATCCATAAAGTTAGTGACTGTTGGAGACGGTTGTGATAGCTTTCCCTGGCGCTTGGAAGTACAAAGTACTTAAAGAGAAAGTGGTTAGTGGTGTGATAACGGTGAGAGCAATGTCTATTGATTTCATAGTGTCACATTTGTCGAGCAGTTGATACAATCTTTGCTGACCCGGCAGCTTCTGCAGATTGTCTTGGCCCAGACGTATAGGTGTCACCTTTTCTCTGGAGTAAACTAGACAGGCCGAGAGAGGGATCATGCTGCATGGGCAACACATTGTCTCTGCAATTCAGCCCAGGCTGGTCCCCGGCCATGGGCTGTTGTTATTATGCCTTTGTTGAGCACAACGGAACAAACTATCGTCTGTTAAGACGGCCAGGTGCCAGTATTATACGTAAACATTTATATTCCAAAATATCACACCTTCACCCGTCCGTTACCAGGGCCCTTAAGCGAAGCTATTCATAGTAACTCTATAGCCTGGCATGCATGTCGTAGGTGGTGAATCGGGAGGGTTGGTTCAGACTGACTACCACATCCTATAAAAACCCTCTGCCTGCAGAATCAACCAGCCACGAACAAGTTTGAAGGTCAGGAAACAAAGTAAACCAGCCAACCAAGATGAAAGGGGGCGTTTGCAAACAAAGTATGACTTGATGGGGAGAAAGTCGCAGAGTTTGGATCGCTGACTTGCGTCCTTTCACCCAGGCAAATGTCCAGAACTGGCACCTGTCATGTTAGAACTATGTATGACCTGGTATAGAAAATACAGGTGGCAATAGAATAACACGGCGGGGGGGGGGGGGGGGGGGGGGGGGGGGGGGGGGAGGAGAGTTGCGGGGGATAGCAGCAGGTAGGAGGGTTTGGGAGAGTTGCTAGAACATCTAGGACGGTTTGGGTGAGTTGGTAGAACAGGTAAGACGGTGTGGGTGAGTTGGTAGAACAGGTAGGACGGTTTGGGTGACTTGGTAGAACAGGTAGGACGGTGTGGGTGAGTTGGTAGAACAGATAGGACGGTGTGGGGGAGTTGGTAGAACAGGTAGGACGGTGTGGGGGAGTTGGTAGAACAGGTAGGACGGTGTGGGTGAGTTGGTAGAACAGGTAGGACGGTTTGGGTGAGTTGGTAGAACAGGTAGGACGGTGTGGGTGAGTTGGTAGAACGGTTTGGGTGAGTTGGTAGAACAGGTAGGACGGTGTGGGTGAGTTGGTAGAACAGCTAGGACGGTGTGGGTGAGTTGGTAGAACAGGTAGGACGGTTTGGGTGAGTTGTAGAACAGGTAAGACGGTTTGGGTGAGTTGGTAGAACAGGTAAGACGGTTTGGGTGAGTTGGTAGAACAGGTAAGACGGTTTGGGTGAGTTGGTAGAACAGATAAGACGGTTTGGGTGAGTTGGTAGAACAGGTAAGACGGTTTGGGTTAGTTGGTAGAACAGGTAAGACGGTTTGGGTGAGTTGGTAGAACAGCTAGCACTGTGTGGATGAGTTGGTAGAACAGCTAGGACGGTGTGGGGGAGTTGTGTAGGACGGTGTGGGTGAGGTGGTAGCGGCCCCATGCTCCAAAGGGAGATACAGTGCAGCATGGGAGTCAGCATGGCCGAATAAATAATAGCGCACCCTCGTAAACTGCCTTTGCACTGATGCCGAGATAGCATGTTCAACTCCTACACCGGTCAGTTGCACTAAACTGTTGACGTCTAGCCAAGTACCTCAGACGTCGGAGTGGGTTCGCCTGATGGCGAGGGGCACTGGTAATAGGGAAAGCTAATCCACACTCAAAAATCAGTCCAGTAGACTAGAAGTAGCAGCGTATGTATTGACTACGCTTGAGTTCAAAGTGAGCGAACGAAAAGAAGCGCGCGCATTAGAAGAAGAAATGGTACTTGAAAGTGGTAGGCTTCTTTGAAGGGGCGTGGGTCAAGGGGTATGGTAAAGTAACAATTGGGATCCAGTGCTTTAACCTAACGGCTGGGTTTGACAGAGTGGGTAAAGAGATGCTTTTCACATACGGAGTAACCAGGGGCGTAGCTAGGTTTTAAAGTCTGGGGAACAAGCATATACAGCAAACACTATAACATTGTATTACTTATTGTGTAAACCCCACACCCCACATTGTGCCAACGACTTCGGGCGGAGGAGCGCGATTGGGAGGATACAAGCCTTACCATAGTGCGAGGAAATGCAACCTAAAGACTAAATGTAGTGGCAGGGCAGATCAAGCACTAAGTTTTGTCGGCAACTGGTCTAGGATTGAAGCTCTGAAAAGCGGACAGCTCGAGTATTACTTTGTTGATCTGGCAGCTTCTGCAGCTTGCCTTGTTCCAGATGTATTGGTGATACCTTTCCTCTGGAGTAAACTAGACAGGTCGAGACAAAGAGAGAGAGAGGGGGGAGGGGGGAGAGAGAGAGAGAGAGGATCGTGCTGTATTTGCCAAACACATGGTCTGTAAACTCAGCCCAGGCTTTGTGCTATGGAGAGGTATAACTCCATTTTACAAACTATCATCTGTCAAGACGGCAAGGTGCCAGCCATTTATTATTTATATTTTGTGGTAAAAGATTAAAACAGCTGAAAGATAGTTTAAATGAAGTATGTGATCGTTATTTTGTATTTACAATCAAACATAGTGCTTTAACAGTTGTAATTAAGTCCACTATTACTACACTTAACACATGCATGATACAAACGTTATTATTGTGTGTTATTTATTTTCATTTTAAAACGTAAAATGAACATACAGTGAAAATATATAAAGAAACTACTGTTGTGTCTAGACTTCATTCTTACTCAGGGTGATTTTGATGGAGTAAGTATTTTTCCCCAGCTCTCTCTGAAGTAATTGAGCGTAGTTCAAACATGAACTATTAGCAATGAGTTTACACATTGACTTACTACGGCCTCCAGCATGAGAATGGAGGTGGAGGCAGTAACAGCGGCATTCCGGTGGCTAGAGGAGACTACTGCAACACACGTTGTGTTCGTTACGGATTCAAAGAGTATGCTTAGTAAGGTGGAGAAAGGAATGTTTCGTGTGGAATGGCTCTCGTCGCTTCAGAGGTCACAGATTATGAGAATTGTATGGATATTTTGCCCTGGCCATGCGGGTGTACGGGGGAATGAACAGGCTGATAGGCTAGCAGGGAATGCACCTCTTAGTGGAATTTTGCCTATGGACAAGGGGGAGGTGGTCAGTGCGCTTGTGGGACCAGGTGGAGAAGCGGAGGAAAAGATTGAGAACCCATTGTGGAAAGAATGAGATTGCGGGGGATCGGCAGGGGTTCTGGAAGAATATCAAAACTGAGAGGGAGACCAGAAGAACTTTTAATCAGATCGCGATGGGAACGATTAGTAGTATGACTCTTCGCTGGCTGTTGAACGAGGGGACGGAGCACGTATGGGAATGTCCTGAGTGCAGTGATGTCAGTTCTTGACTCAACTCAATTTACACATTGATTTTGAGTTACGGTTAGCTTTCCTTAATATTAGTGTGCTTCTAGGGATCTGCAACATTTAGTATATGCGGTTGTTGCACACAGTAAACAACTAGGGTTAGAATTGAATAGTAAGACATAGATTATGATCGTCACTGGGAAGAAGGAAATACCACAATGAAATTAATATACAAGTAAATATTCTTAAACAAGTGAATCGGTACAGTTATCTCGGAACAGTCGTAACATTTGATGGGAGATGCCTTAAAGAGATTGATTGATTGATTTAGGAACCGACATCACAGCATTCGGGGCATTCCCATAATCGCTCCGTCCCCATCCTCAGCAGTCAGCGAAGAGTTCCAACACTAATAGTACCAGTAGCAATCTGATTATATGTCCGTCTCGCCTTTCCGCTGAGCGTCGATCGTCGGCCAGATTCCCTCGTCACTCCTCGCTGTCGCATTCTTGCCAGACCATGTTGATCCATTTGCTCTTCTGTGGTGTACACATGCTCCCACAAGGCCGCAACCACGTCTTCCTTATCATGCATCAATACTCTACTAAGTTTTGCCGAGCCAGCCAATCTGTCCGCCTGTTCATTCCCCAGCTCACCGGCATGCTCCGGAGAAAAGATCCAGACGATGCTTGCCACCCGTGACTTCCGAAGTGAAGCAAGCCACTCGGCACGAAGCTTGCCTGTCCTTACCCTACTCAGTACGCTTTCTGAGTCAGTTACAATCACGATGTGTGTGTGTATCGTATTCTCCATCCTTGAAGAGATTAGAACAAGAATCGCCCATTGCGAAGGTAGTCTTTTGCAAGATGAAAAACATACTGACCAATAAAAAGATATCAATTGACACGAGATAGAGAGTCTTTAGGTACTACATAGAACCTGTACTTTTGTATGGATATGAAGCGTGGACAATGAGCAGTCAAGCTGAAAAAAACATCTGATGGCTGGGAAATGCGGTTTCTGAGGACAATGCAAAGAATATCATGGATAGACAGAAAAACCAACGAACAAGTCCTTCTGGAAACAAATGACAATCGTAAACTGATTAGAGACATTAGACGTAGACAGTCAAAACTTTTTGGGCATGTTATGAGAAGAAATGAATTGGAGAACTTGGTGACAACTGGCAAGATCGAAGGGAAGAGAACAAGGGGAAGACCGAGAAGTAAATATCTGGATGGCTTGGCCACGTGACATGGTCGAGACAGAAACACGGAGCTGATCCACGACTCTGAGTGTCCTTCGCCATCAAGCGAACACTTTCGGACAAGTGAGTTAGGCACACTTTTGTAAAGCAGAACACCAGCGGTTGCGGTGGCTTCCCTTGCTCCTCCGTAGCAACACCATTGGGAGTCATGAAGGCAAGTATGGTGAGTGCTTAGTACAGCATGGGCAACAAGAAGGCAAGTATCATGAGTGCTGAGTACAGCATGGGGCAACAAGAAGGCAAGTATGGTGAGTGCTTAGTACAGCATGGGGCAACAAGAAGGCAAGTATCATGAGTGCTTAGTACAGCATGGGGCAACAAGAAGGCAAGTATCATGAGTGCTGAGTACAGCATGGGGCAACAAGATGGAAAGTATGGCGAGTGCTGAGTACAGGATGAGCAACAAGAAGGCAAGTATGGCGAGTGCTGAGTACAGCATGGAGCAACAAGAAGGCAAGTATGGTGAGTGCTGAGTACAGCATGGAGCAACAAGAAGGCAAGTATGGTGAGTGCTGAGTACAGCATGGAGCAACAAGAAGGCAAGTATGGTGAGTGCTGAGTACAGTATGGGGCAACAAGAAGGCAAGTATGGTGAGTACTTAGTACAACATGGGGTGACACGAGGGCAAGTATGGTGAGTGCTGAGTACAACATGGGGTGACACGAGGGCAAGTATGGTGAGTGCTGAGTACAACATGGGGTGACACGAGGGCAAGTATGGTGAGTGCTTAGTACGACATGAGGGAAAAAGTGGGCAAATATGGTGAGTACTTAGTTCAACATGGGTTAACACGAGGGCAAATATGGTGAGTACTTAGTTCAACATGGAGGTAACTCGAATTTAAGTATGATGAGTGCTTAGTACAACATGGGGTAATGCAAATAATATACAAAATAGGTACACATACAGCACTTACTGTATGCAATGGGGATAGTTCAAGTAAAGAAGTCAAGGCAAGACTTGAGGTGACCTCATCCGCCATGACTGGACAGAAGCTAGTGTAGAATAGCAGCATGAGTTTTCTTGTCAAGATCAGACCATACAAGTCACTTGCTGTTTTTGTTCGTTCGCTTTTGAACGCCGACTTAGTGCACACAGGACTGATGTGTGTGTGTGTGTGTGTGTGTGTGAGAGTGCTGTGTTGGGGGTAGCCCTGTTACCAATGTCCCCGGCCACCAGGCGAACCTACTCTGTCTTCTGAGGTACTTGTATTTAACGCGCCTAAGTCAAGGGCGAAAAGTCAACATGTTAGTCGAACTAATCGGAATATTGGCTGAACCTGCTACCTCGGCACCAGCACACTGGAAGTCTAAGAGCGAACGCTCTTAATCCATTCAGCCATGTTGACCTCCCAGCTTGTAATATCCATACTTTTAACGGAGTGTAACTATTTCGCTCACGCCCTCTTCATTTATTTTGCGCTCGCTCGCCTTGAACTCAAGCGTAGTCCATACTCATTACTTCTAGTTGTGATGGACTGATATTCTCATGTGGATTAGCTTTCTCTATTACCAGTGTCTCTCGCCATCAGGTGAACCCACTTCGACTTCAGAGGTACTTGTAATTGACGTCCCTAAATCAAGGACGACAGGTCAACATTTTAATCCAACTGTCCGGTGTAGGGGTTGAACCTCTTACCTCGGCATCAGCACACCGGATGTTTAAGAACACGTGTTCTTATCCATTCAGTCATGCTGACCTACTAGGGTATTCGTATTATTTGTTTTGTGTCATGGTACCTTCCGTAATTTCAATGCTCCGTGAACGGACAATTACATTACTCGTAAAACTTGTTACAGAGATAATGACTATAATCAAAGACGAAAAAAAAACAACAAAAATTCATCTAAAAGAACACCCCCTGAAACAAAAGAGCATCAAGAGCTTAGGAAGTATAATATCAAATGGCAAACCAGAAGGGGAGATCGAAAAATAGATGCAACAAGGCAAACCAACTCATTGGATAAATGGTACCAATACTAAAGAACACGTATCAATAGTTACTAAGAAAGCACTTTACAATACAAACTTCCTACCCACTCTATGACACCCATGCCAAACCTGGACAAATACAGAAAAAGAGAAAAAAAAAAATCATAACATAAATGAGATTCCTGAGAAGAATACTCAGTGTATCAAGAAGAGAGAAAATCAGATTTTATTAGAAGGTAGCAAGTCAAAAACGGTGACACAATGAAAGAAATTAAACGGCGACTATCCATTGCTCTTCAAAGACTAAAACAGATGAATAAATTATGGAGTGGGACAGAAAGAACTACAAAAATTAGATTTTTAAGAGCTTGCATCTTTCCCATTGCAACATACGCCTGTGAGACCTGGACACTTACTAAACAAGCTGAACAGCGCATAAACGCCTTTGAATATAAATGTTATAGACGAGTTCTAAGAATATCTTGGGTAAAGAAAAGAACAAATGCATCCATACTTCAAGAGTTGAATATTGAGGAGGGATGGCTATTAAAGACGATAAAACAAAGAAAATTGAAGTATTTTGGTCACTTGAAACGTCACGAAGGTTTGGAGAGAACAATAATGGAAGGGTATATGCCTGGGAAGAGAGGAAGAGGAAGGCCAAAGAGAAGATGGGTGCAGGATGTAGCGGATGATGTCCAGATGGGTGTATCAGAACGCGGGACATCTTGCTTGTGATCGAGAAGCTTTCCGGAAGGTTGTTATGGGAGCGAGGTTCTGCAAAGGACATGCTACTGAATGAATGAATGAGCAAGTCAAATGGTTTGGCCATGCCAAATAAGTTACCAACTAACAGTATACCACAACAAGCAATGATGTAGAGACCAAATATGGAAGCAGAAGAAGAACCTGACCATTTTAAAAGCGTCGGTTTGATACTACCAGATGCCCCCGCCCAAGTTACGTCCGGTGGAAACGCCTCTGCCTCCTTCCCCTGTGGTAGAAGAGGAGAGATAAAATAAATAACTCCAGGGATTATGTAAGCATGATAACAACCCCCAAATAGATGGGATTTAAAATATCAGTTTGCCGACTGTACAGTTCAGAATTAATCAACTGAAAGCATGTGAGTCTGCTGTGTCAGCGATTTTGCGACATCTGTGTCTACGTTTCCGGCCTTTGAGGGATTCAGAAACGAGGTTTTGTATAGGCAAATAATGCGTGAAAGCATTTATATGTTTATATATAGATTGATCAATTGATAGGTTGGGGCGGCGCCCATTAAAAAAACAAAAAAAAAACGAGAGAAATAACGTTTGTATTCATCATAAGTTATGATGAGCAGCCCAGGCGATCATGTTACTTCCGGTCCTTCTTCTTTTTTTTTGTTTTTTGTTGACATCAACAACAGCAGTAAAATGCTGGTGGTGACAGAGATGTCCTGTAAAAAGGATATGGGGAAAAAAGTCAAGGACGAGAAGTCAACAGTTTAGTACAGCTGACCGGTGTATGGGGTTGAACCTGCCACCTCGGCATCAGGACACCGGAAGTTTAAGATGCTTGTTAATGTTTCGCTGCATTTTGTAGTTAATTTTCTCAACCCGATGATAAAGCCAGTCTCACATTTAACTCTCATTGGTCGCCTCTTACGACACACTTGGTAGGCTCTTCCTCCGCTTCTGCTGCCGCTTTTCATCTCCCATTGGAGGATAGCCCCTCGAGCAATTCCCACCAAGCCCTTTGTAAACTTGTTCATGATTGGTTGGAATGTGCAGCTATATTTATCCCACAGGATGACGTAACAGGATCACGCCAACCCTAATTGGTCGGCGCCTACTGTATGCGTGGTAGGTTACAGTGTTACTATTCTATTTGGGGGGCTGAGTGGTCTCGAGGTATGGTGTCCGCCTAGAGTGCTGGAGGTTCCAGGTTCAAGCCCCGGTAAGGACCGGAATGTTTTCACGTCGGAACGTTTTCACGTGGACTTCCAGTAATAAAATTTCCCCTGGTCTCTGAGTAGTGAGATCGGACACCCGTGTGTATTGTTGCGCACGTAAAAAATTCCCTTGGCAGTTGGAAAGCGAAAAAGAGTAGCCTAACGGCGCTGCCAGGGCAAAATTTCGAGTTAGAAATCTACCCAGAGTATTTCAGGATCTTCGCCGATGTTACGGAGTTCGTGCATTGAGCTGAGTTTCTCCAGACTCAGGTTTGAGTTAGGAGGAAAACGGAGCACTTATGGGTTAAACCCGTGTGCCGTGATGTTGATCCAACGACTAAACTAAACTATTCTGTACTTCCCTTACGAGCCCCAGCAACACACTGGCGGTTTGAACGCGTTCATTCACAAATGCCTGTTCTGTTTAAAGACAACAGGATCGAACGGATTTACCCCATTTGGCATGGATCTCTTTCCGTAGAGCCATCTGCCAATTACGTGTCATAGTTCACCAACTCGGTAGTTCCGGTGGCAATTCCCATTGGTCTCCGAAAAATACCTTAATCATGATCTGAATTATGGGGTCCGAACCGAACTCACGACCTTCGGAGCGGGGTCCAGACGGCTTGGACATTTTACGACAGAGACTCCCAACGCTCTCGATACATTAGATTGTCTTCTGTGCCTCTTTACTAACCCGCCCAGCAATATCTCCGTCTACTTACTTTCACCTCGTCACCGACATCTGTGATTTTCGCCGGTTGTCACACCTTCTCTAAACTGGTTATCTTACTTATCTTTTGTGGCTGTAGCAAGCGTGGTTACACAAGGGAAAAACGTAGCTGCATTCATAATCAAAGCAATGCGAAAATTATTAGTTAGCAACTCTGTATTTCGACATGATTACAACTAGGCCGGTCGAGAGAAGGATCATGCTGGGTAAACAACACATGATCTCTAAATTCAGCCCAGGCTTTTGCTATGGGGAGGTTTAGGGTGCATTTTTAATGACTGCAGTGTTAAAAAATATTGCCGGTCCAAGTTTTGTATTTACCCTCTGTAAAGTTAATGCAACAAAATATGTAAATACAAAAACTTGGACCGGCAATTATTTTCAAACACTACACAGTCATTAAAAATACTCCCTGTATAAGTTATACCGTATAACTCCAATTTACAAACTATTGTCTATCAAGACAGCAAGGTGCCAGCCAGTCAGTCATTACGGCTACTGCTGAAAGATACAGATTTCTTGTTAGTGTGTCTTCCTAGAGCAGTGATTCTAGGTAATAAATAAATTAGTGATTTATGTAAATGCTTCAGTTAGTTAAATATTTATGTAGCAGTGGTCTATAATGCTACATTCATAACTGATCCAGTGCCGAAGAATAATATATCGCCATATATGACCCTCTATTTGGATGGAAGGACGATATATCGGCATACTATGACCATCGTGTTATTTGTTTTGTTTCGTGGTAACTTTCACAATTTTAATGCTCAGTGGATGGAAGTTTAGATTATAATTCTTTTTCATTTTTTGATTGTGTATCATGTCCGGTCCAAACTCACTAACAAAAAAGGAAAAAAACACTAATCGATATGACAAAAGCATTTGTTGCAGCAATGTCTTGTTGTCTGTTGATGAAGGCTTGTCGTTGCACTGTCCTGTTTGTTGATAGAGGCTTGTTGCCGCAATGTCCTCTGTTTACTTGTAATTGTGTTTCATAAAGCTGCCTTACAATTCGTGTTGTTGAATTGTTTACATGAATGCCAGCTCTATACTAGCTCAACACATTTCATGTACATCAGACATTTGTTGACTGGTTTGGAGATCTCTGTGGTAAAATGGTCAAACCACCCGCCTCGCCCTCCGAAGGCCGTAGGTTCCCGTCGGGATACGTCATTCAGCTGAAGAGTGAAACTTTTTCAGAGATTCCCGGAGCTAAGGAGTTCGTGCTCTGTGCGACGCTTTGTAGGACTCTCTGCGGAAAGAGACTCAGTCTATGTGCGAAAACCCGGTGCAGTTAAGTCTCACTTATTGCCTTAAAACCTTCATGACACCTTGCCTACTACTACTGCTGCTGGTACAACAACTGCTACTACCAATGAAGCATAGGCCATCAACCAACTCTCATCCAGTTGTGTGTAGACAAGTTCAGGAATGGTTGGATTTTGCAATCACCCTTGTTTACGTGTTGAGATAGCTAGTCTCACACCGTTTGCGGCATGCAAGGCAGGTTACAGTCGTAGTATTCTTTGCTACGGTCATCAACTACGTTATGGCTACTGCTAAGGAAGAAATCAATGCAAATTACATATTTACACGCAATAGCAATATATAGATATATATCCTCTTCAAGGCGTGGATTGGATCAATAAACCCACTTTCAACTACACTTTCATGTCATGAACCCACTTTTGACTAGACGTGCACAATAAACCCACTTTCATCTACACTTTCATTTCATGAACCCACTTTTAACTAGATGTGCACAATGAACCCACTTTCAACTACACTTTCATTTCATGAACCCACTTTTGACTAGACGTGCACAATAAACCCACTTTCAACTACACTTTCATTTCATGAACCCACTTTTGACTAGATGTGCACAATGAACCCACTTTCATCTACACTTTCATTTCATGAACCCACTTTTAACTAGATGTGCACAATGAACCCACTTTCAACTACACTTACATTTCATCAACCCACTTTTCAAAGATTCTGTATACACCTAATTTCAAATATATAATCTATAATTTATATGAGAACATCGGGATACAAGGCGAGAGGAAGACTCGGGAATAGCTGGCTAGATGGAGGGAAAGAGAAATTGGCGAAACCAAATATGAGGTTAGTAAAAGTAGCATCGAGCTGACTGTTCCCTTCGAGGCGAGAGTCGAGGAGCAGCACACCTAGAAGATGGAGAAATCCGGAGCGGCCTGTAGCGAACGAAATGTCCAATATATGGAAGAGAGGAAGCTGCCATGAGCAGGACGTGGTGAGTCCTTGGGTGAGGCCAGGGCGCTATGTATCGGCTCTGCAATTATGGAAGTCTCTTTGGATGGCGGAAAATGCCATGCCCCGACTTCCCTTGAGGGCTGACCGTGAAGTCTTCGACCGTTCTAACTTGACCAGCTAGGATGTAGACGGCACCACAACAGTGAGAATCCCCCAGGAATGCTAACCTGGTAAAAAATGCACGCTAGAGTCGGATGTGTTGGCCTAATGGTTTCGGCCCATGGGTGCCTAGCCAGACACACCGCAATTACGTCTTAAAAATAAAAACACGCCGGGTGAGCGCAGCAGAAGAAGAAGATGGAGAAATAAAGTGACATGGTCGCAAGCCTGAGACAAGAAGGATATACTGTCAGGATTTTCGCCATTGAGATAAGCGTGCGAGGCCTTGTTACCAGAGATAGGCGTCAGAGGCCTTGTTACCAACTCTGCATACAACGTGGTGAAACAACTGGTTGTAAGGGACAAGCAAGAACCCAGACACTTAAAAGAAGGCCTCCATCTGGCTATGGAGCAAGCGAAATACGGAGTGGAACAAGCACTGTTGTAGTCACCGCCTCTCAAGAAGAACAACCCCAGTAACACAAAAACATCTCCAGAATAGTACCCTCCCTTACAATGAGGCCGAAACAACGGCCACTGCGGAGTCGTCAAAGGAAAGTCTCGATAGATACGCAAAACAGGAGAAAGACGTCTGGGAGTTATGACCCAGACGGGCCCGCCCCCTGAGAGGTCAGGAAGATAAAGGGGCCGAAACATTCTTCGAGGGGGACCCCTTCTAGTGATCAGAAAACTCATGTCGTGCTTGTTCCCCGGCGGAGTTTTACCACAACAAGACAAACGAAACACAGCAAATCACATCTGCTTCCTCTCTGCGACGCTTCACGGCAAAATAAAAACAAATAGGACAGAGGAAGGGGAGAAAGAAGAAATATTGGTCTAAAAGTGCCAATATCACAGCTTATCTTTAAAACGCAGACAAAGTATTTGTAAAGGATAACTGATGATGTGGAGGAGGAGGAGAAAGCTTCGGAGTAACAACTGCCTGAGACAGACAGTGTTAATCTCGCCCTGTCCTTGCTGGACACGATCGGTTTAATGTTAACGTGTGCTGAAGACACAACCTGGGGATGAGAAACCTCACACTACCCTCCCTGTTGTTTGCTCGATTTTAGGGGGTACGCCGTGGATTATATAAAAAAAACAACTATCTTATATATATATATATATATATATATATATATATATATAGTATATATATATATATATATATATATATATATATATATATATAATTAATGTAGTAATTTATATAGATATTAGGTGTAGTAGTTTATATAGATATGTAATGTAGTAGTTTATATAGATTATAGTATCTTCTTCTTCTTCTTCGTTCATCCGGAGTTTTTTTTCGGATGTGATTGCGTTGTGCCTGTTTACAGCAGAGCTGCGTTCTTGCGCCGTTAGGCCGACACATCCGACTTCTGCGGGCATTTGTTGACCGGGTTAACCTTCCCGGGGGTTTCTTAGGACGTTTGACTCTCACTGTTGTGGTGTTATCCCCCATCCCAGCTGGTCCATATAGAACAGCCAAAGATCCTGGTCAGCCCTCAAGGGAAGGCAGGGGCAGACCATGGGCATTCCCCGCCATCCAAGGAGGCTTCCATACTTGCAGAGCCGATACATAGCGCTCTGGTACTGGGCTCACCCAAGGAATCGTCACGTCCTGCACATGGCTGCTTAGCCTCACTTCCGTATATTGGGCCTTCCGTTCACCATAGGCTGTTCTTCCGGAAACCAGAAGTATGCAGTCTGCAGATGACATCCACACAGTGAGCTTTCGATTCGGACTTTCCACGTAATGGATTTGCTATCCAAGCAATATTCCATTTCATGCCACTAGGACACTTTTCCACCTTTTATGAAGCCCACACAATGGGCTTTTGATTCGGACTTTCCACGTAATGGATTTGCTATCCAAGCAATATTCCATTTCGTGCCACTAGGACACTTTTCCACCTTTTATGAAGCCCACACAGCGAGCTTTCGATTTGGACTTTCCACATAATGGATTTGCTATCCAAGCAATATTTCCATTTCATGCCTCTGGGTCTTCATGCACCTTTAAATGTCAACCTGTATGTAGTTAAAGTAAGCTGCGGTCAACTTGAGCTTGTTGATATCTCCATAGAGCTTGTCCTCAAATGAAGCAGGTGTGGGCCAAAATATCTTTCTCTGTTCTGCATACGTTGGGCAATCCTGCAGCAAATGTTTTGCTGTCATTTTTCCAGTTCTACAATTACATTCATCAGTATCTCCTATCTTTAGTTTATTGAACAAGTGGTATTTCAGCCTGTTATGTCCTGTGCGGAGTCTGAAGATTGCTACTTGTTCTCTTCGGTCGAGTTTGTAATATGCATCATCCTTCTGATGGCCTGGATGCTCAGATTCCCATTTGGTTCTATAAGTGCTTTTTATCAACCTCTTTGCCTCATTATAGGTTATGTCTATGTCAGGCTGTGGTAGTCGTCCGCCCTCTTTTGCCAGTCTGTCAGCCTCTTCGTTTCCAGGTATACTGCAATGTGATGGGATCCACTGTATTACAACTTTTTTGGATTTCTGGCATAGACCATGGAGTGCTGCTCTTAGGTCAGTTAGTTCTGTGCTGTTATTGCTCTTGAGTATTGAGACAGCTGACTTTGCATCTGTGAAGATAGCTATTTGCTTCTCTTTATTTTCCTCCATCAGGAGCATTTCTGCTGCAGTTTTCAAAGCCTCTACCTCCGCTTTGAAGTTACTTGAAAATTTTCCAGTTGCCATTGAATGTGTTTTTTTCACTCCATTTTTTAAATTTAGGAGAATTCCTCCTCCTCCATTCTCTATTGAATTTTTGGCTGATCCATCTGTATATGCATGGGTCCAATTCCTGCTTGGGTAATGTTCTTTTATGTAGTTTAGGGTTATTTCTCTTCTTTCGGTTTCATGCTGAGTGTTCTTTTTCTCAATACCAGGAATGTTTTCTATCATCTCAGGCAGTTGCTGCTGTCTCCAAGCTGGGAAGTTGTGTGCATTGTGTATGGGCTTGACTGTTGATATGTTAAGTATAGGATCTGCCCTAATCCTTCGTTTTGCAGTTTCTACAAAGTTGCTACGCTTCAGTCTTCCCTTTCCAAAACCATTAAATCTGTTGTACATAGGGTGGTCTGTCAATCTTCTAAATTTTTCTGCTTGTTGCTGGGCTCTGCTATCTCTTCTATCCTGCATTGGTTGTAAACAAGTGATCTTTTCTAGTTCATTAATAGGCGTTGTCTTCAGGCTTCCAGTTATGATTCGCATTCCTTGGTTTTGGACTCTACTTATTTTGTTAAAGTTTGACTTAGCTGCTGTTGCCCAAGCTGCAATGCCATATTCCAGTACTGGCCTCACCCGTCCAGTATATAACTTCTTGAGAACTTTCTCATCTGCTCCCCACGTTGTACCAGCAAGCTTTTTCATGATTGCCATTCTCTGCCTTGCTCTTGTTCGATTTTTCTCAACCTGTGTCTTCCATGTCAGGCGACGATCAAAGGTGACTCCTAGATAGTTTGGATTTTCTTCATGGCGCAATATTTTTCCATTCAATACCAGCTTAGGTTGCTGAGTTTTATTTGAGAGGGAGAACACTGTGCATGTTGTTTTCTCCTCACTTATCTTCACTAGCCATGATTTTGACCAGTCCTCTAGCGCTAATAAGGCTTGCTGTATTCTGCTGTTAGCTGTACTAATATATTCTTCAGATGTCCATATGGCTAGGTCATCTGCAAAGGAGGATGTGTGTACTCTGGCTGGAAAATTTTCTGTGATGTCATTTATATATGCTAGGAATAATGTTGGTGAAAGAACTCCTCCTTGGGGGACACCTTGCTCCAGCAGCATCATTTTGCTTGTTTGTCCTTGTACTTTTGTCCTGGCAGTTCTGTTCTCAAGGTAGTGGCTGATCCATTTATACATTTTTCCACAAACATGCATGTTTTGCAGTTTTACTTTCAGTCCTTCCTTCCATACTTTATCAAATGCTTTTTCTAAATCTATCCAGACTGCTAGTGTGTGCTTTTTCTCTTGGAAGGCATCCTCTATTTCCTGAGCTATATAGGTTATTTGATCTTCAGTGGATCTGTATTTTCTGAATCCTGCTTGGTGTGGTGTTAAGAGTTTGTTTTCTTCCAGATGCCATGTTAGCCTGCCATTGATAATGCGTTCCATTAATTTTCCTACACAGCTAAGTAGACTGATAGGTCGATAGCCATTTGGTTCTTCCAGGTCTTTTCCTTTCTTTGGGACTGGTATTAGTATAGCTTCCTTCCATGCCTGTGGGACTATTCCTCTCTTCCAGCTGTTATTTAGGACTGCTAGTAGTTTCTTCTTTGCCTTGGTGCCTAGTCCTATTAGCATTTCATTTGTGATTCCATCCTTTCCTGGTGATTTCTTCTTTTTTAGGGTATTCATTGCCTGTTCCATTTCTTCCATTGTTAGATTTGCCATCATATATTCTGCTGCTGTCTCTGTATTTCTATGATGTATCTGTTTGTCTTTGATTGCTTTCTTCTGTTCGGTTGTAATATCAATGTGGTTTGCATTTGCATAGTGTTCCATTAGTGCATTTGCAGCCTTTTTGCCTGTAAGCAAGGCATTTCCTTGTTTAATTGTTATTTGTTTGTTTCTAGGTCCTTCATTGTTCATGGCTTTCACTAGTTTCCATAGTTTGTTTCCATCCCTGTCAAAATTCAGGTTTTCTGTTTTTTCCCTCCAACAATCTCTTGTTGTTTGATTTACTGTTCTTTTATATTTTGCTGAGATGGCTTTGAGAGAGATGTTTGCTTCAATTGTTTGTTCTCTCTCTGCTGTCTTCCTGGCATCTTCAACTTTGTCCTCCAAACTTTGTAGTTCTTCAGTCCAGTATGGTTTGTAATTTTTCCTCGCTCCTCTTGGAATGGACTCAGTGGCTGCCTGTATTATCGCTCTGTTTAGACTTTCCACCATTTGCTTTATGTTGCCATATCGTGTATTTATGTTTTCACAATATTTGTCTGTTAGTATGGCAAATCTGTCCCAATCTGCTCGTTTGTAATTCCAGCGGGGCAAGGGCTTTTGCTCCTGTGGAACATACTCCATATTCATTTCAAGCTTGATTGGTCTGTGGTCACTACCTGCTAATTGGTCCAGCACATGGCGATCGATTTTGTGGAGGATGTCTCCTGTGCAGAAAGCTAAGTCTGGAGTAGAAGTGGTAAGCCATCTTCTGGAGTAGAAGCTCGGTGTGTCATCCGCTTTGTTGAGTAGATGGAGATTTGAGTCTATTTCCCAGTCCTCCAATTCATCTCCTCTTTTGTCAGTATCTGGGTATCCCCATCTTTCTGAACGGCTATTAAAGTCTCCGACAATAATGCAGTTTGTGTCAGTTATTTTCATGTTTGAGAGTGTAAGGTCCTTATCTGCTGGGCTATACAGATTGTAGATTCTTATTTTCACGTCCTTTATCATTATATCAACACCTATAATTTCCGTTTGGTTGTCAGAGATCACAGATACTTCGCTGCAAGGTATTGTATTTCGTGTAAGTATTAGAACTCCTCCTTTGTGTCCTTCGCGGTCGAAACGTGTGGCCTGATATCCTCTGACTGAGAATTTGTGATTGGCGTTGAGGTGTGTCTCTTGAATGCATGCCACATCTATTCTATCTTTATGAAGACGCTGTGTTAGGGAGTCTTTCTTCTTGTAAACTCCTTCGGCATTCCACTGTAGTATGTTGAGTGTCCGGGGTATTTGGTCAATAGCTCTTAACCTACTCCTCTGTGCCTTGACTCCACAGCACAGGGGAAGGTGACCACCAGTAGTCATGGGTGGACCCCCTCGAAGCAGGGGGCCCGGCACTATCACCGCCTGATGGGACTTCACGGGATTAGCACCATATCGATTAATTTTGATTTGTGACATCATGAATTAAGTTACGTTGCACTGCTTTGTCAAGCCTGTGGCTCAGTACATCCGATTTCGACAAGCATTTATTCGGGATGCTTTCCCTAGCCTTTGACTGTCCCCAGTCTACCTACAAGGCAGCAGGTTTCACGTTGCACTGCTTTGTCAAGCCTGTGGCTCAGTACATCCGATTTCGACAAGCATGTATTTGGGGTGCTTTCCCTAGCCTTTGACTGTCCCCAGTCTACCTACAAGGCAGCAGGTTAGTGTGTCTCTTCGTCTGGTCCCTCTCCCTTGACCTGTCCGACATGGGTGGCCCTACCAGTAGCTGTGCTACCGTCGGCATAGCTCTTGGGGTCATTGGGACGCACAAGCCCCTCTACCTCGTCACGGTGGACACACAGCAGAGGGGGATTATAGATATGTAATGTAGTAGTTTATATATATATATATATATATGTAATGTAGTATTTTATATAGATATGTAATGCAGTTATATAGATATGTAATATAGTATTTTATATAGATATGTAATGCAGTAGTTTATATAGACATGTAATGTAGTAGTTTATATAGATATGTAATGTAGTATTTTATATAGATATGTAATGCAGTAGTTTATATAGATTGCACCAGTAATGACCTATGTATTACAAACTCCTTTTTTAAAACAAAAGAGATGCATAAGGTCACATGGAAACATCCAAGATCCGGCTATTGGCACCAGCTGGACTTCATCATCACACGGAGACAACATCTGAACCATATATCATTGACTCGTAGTTACCACAGTGCTGACTGTGATACGGATCATTCTTTGGTTGTTGCAAGGGTTAGACTGAGACCAAAGAGAATCTACACAGCTAAACACAAATCTAGCCCCAGGATTAATATTATTAACACTAATGATCCTGAAAAGTGCTTTCAGTTTCAACAGCAACTTGAAGACGCTTTCACTGATACACCAGAAAATTGTACAGTAAATGAAAAGTGGGGTCAATTAAGGATATATATATATATATATATATATATATATATATATATATATATATATATATATATATATATATATATATATATATATATATATATATATAGTAGTTTATATAGATATGTAGTGTAGTAGTTTATATTGACAGTACTACCTGGTTTCTGTTAGCGCTGAACGTTGGGCGGCGCTTACCAAACCCGACACCCCACATTGTGCCAACGGCTTCGGGCGGAAGAGCGCAATTGGGAGGGTACAAGCCTTACCCTGGTGCGAGGAAATGCAAGCTAAAGATAAAATGTCATGGCAGGGCAGACCAGGCCCTAAGCCTTGGTTGGCGACTGGTCTAGGATCGAAGCTCCGACAGGCGGACAGTTAGAGCATTGCTTTGCTGATCCGGCAGCTTCTGCAGCTTGTCTTGTTCCAGATGTAGGGGTGTTACCTTTCCTCTGGAGTAAACTAGGCAGGCCGAGAGAGGGATCATGCTGCATGGGCAACACATGATCTCTATATTTTAGCCCAGGCTTTGTGCTATGGAGAGGCAATAACTCCATCCCTGGTCTTAACTGGTCTCGGAATCAAAGCGAGAGGCAACTGTTACGGGTTATAAGTCCTTGTCAGTTGGCGTAGACATGGGGCGCCACGCGTTGCCTCTGACGGTGGGAGACACCTATAGGTGTCACTGATCAGCTACCGCCCGCCTCAAGCTGGGCAGCCCCCAGCCAATTGGGTGCTGATCCGCCACAGCCTGCCTGCTTCAATGGGTGCTTGGGGCTAGGACAAAATCTGAATCGCAGGCTGTAAAACCAATGCACCAGGTACAAACAAAATAAAAATAGAAACCTCAAGCTACGGCTTGCAACCTGGAACGTGAGAACCATGTGTCCAGGATTTTCCACTGACTTGACCAATATTGACGATGTGAGAAAAACGGCTGTGATTGATGCCGAACTCAATCGTCTAAACATTGAAATTGCTGGCCTGCAGGAGACTCGCCTCGCTGAGGAAGGGTCACTCAGGGAAAACAACTACACCTTTTTCTGGAAGGGTTGAGGGCAGGCAGAAAAAAGGCAACACGGTGTGGGCTTTGCAGTGAAGAATTCGCTACTGGGAATGATTGAAATTCCAGCAGGAGGAAATGAAAGACTATTATCCCTGCGCTTGGCAACCTCTTGTGGGTTTGCCACCATTATTACTGCATATGCACCGACACTCGATTCCTCTGATGATGTGAAGGATTCGTTCTATGAGGAGTTAGACTCCGTGATCAAGGCAGTTCCAAAATCTGACTACATTTATATGCTCGGTGATTTCAATGCTCGTGTGGGCAAGGACTCGAGTTCATGGCCAGTGTGCCTTGGAAAATACAACATCGGTCGCATGAATGAAAATGGGCAAAGGCTGCTGGAGCATTACAAACTCCTATGTATTACAAACTCCTTTTTTAAAACAAAAGAGATGCATAAGGTCACATGGAAACATCCAAGATCCGGCCATTGGCACCAGCTGGACTTCATCATCACACGGAGACAACATCTGAACCATATATCATTGACTCGTAGTTACCACAGTGCTGACTGTGATACGGATCATTCTTTGGTTGTTGCAAGGGTTAGACTGAGACCAAAGAGAATCTACACAGCTAAACACAAATCTAGCCTCAGGATTAATATTATTAACACTCATGATCCTGAAAAGTGCTTTCAGTTTCAACAGCAACTTGAAGACGCTTTCACTGATACACCAGAAAATTGTACAGTAAATGAAAAGTGGGGTCAAATTAAGGAAACTCTTTATAAAACTGCCGTAAGGGTTTACGGCACTGTGGATCATAAGAGGCAGGGCTGGTTTGCGGCCAACAGCGAGACTCTGCAGCCCTTGATTGATAAGAAGAAGAAAGCTCTCTTAAGAAACAAGGAAAGACCAACGCGTAACACTCTGAGTGAGCTTAGGCAAGCTAGGAAGGATGTGCAAAAGGCTGCCAGGCAGTGTGCAAATGATTATTGGATCAAGTTATGTGAGTCCATTCAAATCGCAAGTGATAAGGGAGACATAATAAGCATGTATGAAGGAATAAAGAAAGCCTGCGGTCCAGTGATCAAAAGAAGTGCACCATTGAAAACCTTGACTGGAGAAATCATCACTGATAAGAAACAGCAGATGGACAGATGGGTAGAGCACTATTTGGAGCTTTACTCAAGTGAGACCAAACTAGCGGATGATGCCCTCAACGCCATAGAGGCTCTACCAACTCTTGACCACCTGGACACACTTCCCACCATAACAGAAGTTAAGTGTGCTATAAATGAACCTGCATCTGGCAAGGCTCCAGGTAAGGATGGGATTCCAATAGAGGTTATCAGGAGTGGGCAAGACACACTCACTATACAGATCCACCAGCTAATAGAGCTATGCTGGCGTGAAGGACAAGTCCCACAGGATTTCAAAGATTCAAGCATCATAACACTGTACAAGAACAAGGGCGATCGGAGCGACTGCAACAACTATAGGGGTATCTCACTTCTGTGTATTGTTGGAAAAGTATTTGCCAGAATTGTTCTGCGCAGACTTCAAGTCATAGGAGATCAAATCTACCCCGAATCACAGTGTGGCTTTCGACAGAACCGGTCTACCACTGATATGATATTCTCATTGCGACAAATGCAAGAAAAATGCCGTGAACAGAATCAACCACTGTTTATTGCCTTCATCGACCTCACAAAGGCATTTGATTTGGTCAGTCGTGAGGGTCTGTTCAAGGCACTAAAGAAGATTGGCTGCCCACCAACTCTTCTGTCCATTGTGGAATCGTTCCACACAGGCATGAAGGGCATAATCAAGTTTGATGGTGCAACTTCTGAAGAATTTGAAATCAAGAGTGGAGTTAAGCAAGGTTGTGTACAAGCTCCCACCCTCTTTGGAATATACTTTTCACTTCTACTGAAATATGCATTTCATGATCAGGATGGTGGTATATACATTCACTCACGCTCAGATGGCGGCCTCTACAATGCTCAGAGATTGAAGGCTAAGACCAAAATTAGGAGGGTACTGATCAGAGAGTTGCTTTTTGCAGATGATGCTGCAGTTATGACCCACTCTGAGGAAGAATTGCAATGTCTACTATCTGCATTCTCCAATACTTGTTCTGAATTTGGTTTAACAATTAGCAAAAAGAAGACACAGATTATGTCACAAGGTGCACATGGGGTACCATCAATCTTTATTGACGACGCCGAACTAGAGATAGTAGACCATTTTACATATCTAGGATCAGTGGTAAATGGCAAATTATCCCTAGATCAGGAAATCAACATCCGGATTGGTAAGGCAGCAACAACAATGAACAGGTTAAGAAAAAGAGTCTGGGAGAACAGGAAGCTTACTGCCAAAACAAAAGTCCTTGTCTATCAAGCCTGTGTCCTTAGTACTCTTCTCTATGGCAGTGAAACCTGGACAACTTACTCACACCAAGAGAACAATTTAAACAGCTTTCATATGCGGTGTCTGCGAAGAATTCTTGGTATTAAGTGGCAAGACAAAATCACAAATACTGAAGTATTGGAAAGATCAGGTTGTGTGACAGTTTATTCCATGCTCAGTCTTCGTAGACTTAGATGGATAGGACATCTTAGGAGGATGGATGATGGTAGAATACCAAAGGATATCTTTTTTGGTGAATTACAGATGGGTAAGAGATCTCAGGGTCGGCCTCTACTACGATACAAAGATGTGTGTAAGCGGGACATGATTGATACAGGCATTGATAATGCACATTGGGAGCAAGTCGCCGCTGAACGTGTTGCATGGAGGGCAAATATCAGAAATGGAATAAAGTCAAAGGAGAAAATTATTGCAGAAAAGTCACACACCAAGCGTTTGAGACGTAAGATGGTGCATGATGGTGGAAATGACCACGTGTTCACATGCACCCACTGTGAACGGACATTTACAGCGCAAATTGGCCTTATCAGTCACACTCGCTACCGCCATAGTTAAAAGTTATTATGCCTTTTTAAAGCACAAACTATCGTCTGTCAAGACGGCAAGGTGCCAATGAGTTTATATTGATATGTAATGTAGTAGTGTATATAGATATGTAATTTAGTAATTTATAATTATACCTAATGTCGACAGCCCGCGCTGCGGAAAGAGACCGAGTCATATGGGATAAAACCCGGTGCAGTTAAGTCAATCCTCTCGACTATTAAACGACTTTTTAAATCTAATGTAGTAGTTTACATGACTATCTAAATAATAGTTTACCGGTCTCCGTGGCTAAGGGTTTGCGAACGCGGTTTGTGAGCCCGTATACCCGGGTTCGAAACACAGCGGTGCTGGTTTTTTCGAAAAAGGTATAGGAGCCGGTCGTTCAGAAAGCAATTGCAAACTACTGAACGTAACATTTGCCCAGGAATCACGAACAGCGAAAATGCTGGGGTTGACTGCCACGTTCTGTGAAGGATATGCAACTTAAAATATAATAGTTTATATTTAATGTAGTAGTTTATACAGATATCTAATGTGGTAGTTTATATAGATATATACTACTGACTATTGGCACCTGCAGTCTTAACAGACAATAGTTTGTTACATTGTGCTACAAAAGGCACAATTACCGCTCCAAAGCACAAAGCCTGGGCTGAATTGCAGCTTCTGCATCTAGTCTTGTTCCAGATGTATTGGTGTTACTTTTCCTCTGGAGTAAACTAGGCAGGCAGAGAGAGGGACAATGCTGCAAGGGCAACACGTGGTCTCTACAATTCAGCCCAGACTTTGTGCTAACAAAGGGGGTTTGGGGGGGGGGGGGGGAAGAGTATAACGCTTTTTTTTTGTAGCACAGTGTAACAAACTATCGTCTGTAAAGTTGGCAAGTGACTTTACAGCGCTTATCTACCTCTTAACTACATTTTATTATGGTTTGAAAACGTTTATTGCATGTTAAAAATGCGTTTTATTATGTGTGTTCTTTATACTTGTTCGCCGAGTGTTTTTACTTTTATTCGTGTATAACAGAGCTGTGATTTATGATCAGTGTATGGGGGAATACTCGGTAGCGTAGTATAGGGTGTAATTTTAATGACTGCAGTGTTTGAAAATGTTGCCGGTCCAAGTTTTGTATTCACACTCTGTAAAGTTCATGCAACATAATAGGTAAATACAAAACTTGGACTGGCAATATTTTCAAACACTGCACAGTCATTAAAAATACACGCTGTAGCTGGACCTTAGATGTCGAAATCATAACAGGTCACTGGTTCGATCCTCGGCTGGGCAAATTCAATTTAAAAAAAAAAAAAAAAAAAAAAAAACTGAACTGGCCTCCCTGGTAGACCCAACCGAAAACCGATACCAAGAATGCATAGGAAGCAAAGGCGGCAGGAGTGACACTGACCTCACGACCCAGCCTTCCTCTTCTCATGGCACGCCCAAGGAATGTGGACTGTCTTTTTGCGTTGCAAGAAACCAGTTCTCTTCGGGAGTGAACATAATGTTTCAAAATAATTCATTGCTCTTTTTATCCGTCCACATTGTTCTCATTATTCTTCTATAAATCCACATCTCCACATAATTCCTCGCTTGTCTGCCAAATGTCCATGATTTGCCTCCGTACATTAGTTAGTCGGTTAGTCGTGGTTCTAACTTCGGGGCAAAAGGTCACCCTTAGTATGTTACGCTCTTGTGCCATTGAATATCACACAAAATGCTCCTCACTGCCCCATGTGAAATGTGGAACAGACAGGAGTCTCGACAAACCAACAGTCCGCACAGGTATACTTATACTATGCATAATGCCGCTCTGCCGCCAGAATGCCAAAACAAAAGTCCGCCGCGAAAAAATACAGTTCATCGTCGATGTAAGCGGCAGTCACTATAAAACCAGCAGCCACACATTACTGCATATGGCAACCCAGTTAGTTCAGCGACCGCCGGTCGCCATTACTCCGAACATGCAGTTCACGCTACAAACAACCGTGGACAGACATGAAAGCACTCCACACAAAATTCACAGTGTCGCTCCACGCATGCAACTCAGTAGCTGGGCGACGGAACCATTTTCTGTACATTAGGATTGGCCCAATATTGCTCTTAAAATCTCGACTGACAAAGTTAAATCACAGAGAACATTCTTCATTTTGTGAATTGCTGCCTTTGCTTGCGTTCTTCTACGTGTAACTTTCATAATACATTTTCCATGCATATTGACACTCATCATCATCATCATCATCATCATCATCATCATCATCATCATCATCATCATCATCATCATCATCATCATCATCATCATATGCCACTTTTGCCGTCAAGCGTCGTGGGGAGGGTTAGCTGACGCTCCGGGGCCCAATGGGTAGCCCTGAATAGTGTCACTATAGTATGTTCCGATTTGAATGCCTTCATTCACGATCAATTATTTTGAAAACTGTCTGTTGCATCGTTATGAAATTTTTCCTGCCGTCTTATATTTACCCCCACCCAAGGAATATGTCTTTGATAGGTCCAAAAACAACTTACATCATCAAAAGCGGCGACATTCCTTTGTTGTTTTGCTGAACAACTAGTGATTTCTCGCTAACAAAATTAAGTTTACAGTAATTGGAGACCTGCCAATTCAGATGACACACAAAGGCGTATCCGGATTCGTATGGGAGTGGGCTGCAAGGAAAGAAGTAGCTTAAATTCGACAGGGTCGGCTGCAGTGCACCGGGTTTTTATCCCATATGGCTCAGTTTCTTTCCGCAGCGCGGAAAGCGTCGCACAAAGCACGAACTCCGTAGCTCCAGCGACTATCCTAGGGAGTCTCCGAAAAAATGCACTCGTGAAATGAAGGACGCGGCCCGGAATCGAACATACAACCTTCGGAGCCCGAGTCAGACGGCTTGACCACTTCACCACGGAGAATCCCGAGAGGGGTGCAATGTGTAATATTAGTAAAGACAGAGAATTTACAGAGGCACGGGGTAAATAATTTGTAAATTAACAGGAAAGTAAAAGGACTATATTTCTTACCTTATTTTTCATTTCCTTCTTGTTTCTTCAGCCGATGCTGATGCTGTAATGTTTAGGGCCTACAATTCGTCTGAATAGTTGAAGCAAAATATCCCAGTAAGTGTGTACGTAGATTAAGGTCTGCGATCTGCTCAGACCTTAATCTGTGTCGGACGATTCCGGTAGGTTGATGATTGCTCTCGGTTGCATAAAATTCAATCCATCCTTTCTCCAATAGTCCTCTTCCTCTTTCAACACATGGTCCTTACATTTTTTCCAGTAACTTTTATCAATATTTAATAGCGCCGACAGACAGACAGACAGACAGACAGACAGACAGACAGACAGACAGACAGACAGACAGACAGACAGACAGACAGACAGACAGACAGACAGGAACAGAAAGGTAGGTAGGTAGGTAGGTAGGTAGGTAGGTAGTAGCAGAAAGGTGGGTCGGTCGGTCGGTCGGCCGGCCGGCCGGCCGGCCGGCAGGGCAGGCAGGAGATAGATAGATAGATAGATAGGTAGGTAGGTAGGTAGATAGATAGATAGGTAGACGGACGGACGGACGGACGGACGGACAGACGGACAGACGGGCGGACAGACGGATGGATAGATGGACGGAAGATAGATAGATAGATAGAAGATAGAAGATAGATAGAAAAGATCCGACGACAGAGACGACGGGGACAATGATACGACGATAGATTGATAGATGTAGATATAGATAAAGATAGTAGATGATAGAAAGAACCCCGCCAGAACGGCCATGTCACTAGTGACTATATATCACGTTTCACTGAAGACCCCATACCCCCCCCCCCCCCCCCCCCCCCCCCCCCCGAACTTCGCACCTGTTTGTTTCAAAACGGAAATCACGTGAAAATTTTAAAAAAAATGCGGGGATGTGTCTTGGTGAAGCTGTAATACTGTTAAAATGATGGACGTAATCTCTAAGTCGTAAATTGTATACCGCATATAAGCAAACTTTGAAATCTGCTGTAAAATCTCCAGAACAAAAATTTTTTTGTTGGGTGGACATAATGATAAGGTTATATACTAAATCTCATCATTTTCCCTCAGTTGGTTACTGAGATATTGAATTTTATATTGAGGCAACAAAAAAAAAAACAAAAACAAAACAAACACAGTTATAGGGATACTAACTGAGCATAACAGTTGCAAGTACTGAAGAGCAGTTTCACATGGCGGAATAGTATAGGGAAGTTTGAAGTGGTAGCGGATTAGGAAAAGCGGTTAAGGGTTTGAATCCCATTACAAAACAGAGTTATGTGTCGCTCTTCGGGGCACTTGATTCTAGCCTTGCCGCTGGACTTTTCCCTTATTGTTTGTTTGTTTGTTTATTTGTATTTGCTCGCTATGAACCCATGTGTAGTCCACACAAGTGATGCTACTTCTAGCGCACTAAGCTGATATTTACGTCTGGATCAGCTTTACTTATCATCAGCTTCCCTCCATCTTTACTCCATCTAGTCAACTTTTCCTGTGTCGTCCTCTCGTCTCGTATCCTGATGGTCTCATATATAACGCTCTAGTCGCTGGTTGGTCTTCTTCCATTGTAACTAAATGTCCGAACCATTAAATTTTTTGCTGTCCTACACAGTCAGTAATAAGTGTTATCCCTTCACTTGTTCTTAGTTTCTTATGTATCTCTATCTCTTTTTGTTGTTCCAGTTGTGAAATGGCTCGGCCATATAGCCAGGCTACCAGCTGACAATATACCACAACAAGCAACGATATACAGATCAAATGGAACCAGAAGAAGAGGCTGGCCATGGAAACGATTCATTCGTTCAGTAGCATGTCCTTTGCAGAACCTCGCTCCTCATAACAAGCTTCCAGAAAACTTTTCTGTCATAAGCAAGATGTCCCGCGTCCGATACACCCATCTGGGGATCATCTGCCACATCCTGCACCCATGGGAATTTCGATATATGAAGCCTATAAACGGACATTCTTCCGCTGTTTATGCTCCACCTCGACACCGCAAGGTACAAGAGGCACACAATGAGATGAGATTGTGTTTGTTTGTTCATGTGTTCTTCTTGCTCCCTTTGAATTCAAGCGCAGTCAAATTATACACACTACTAGTAGCATTGGATTGAATTTTGAGTGTGGATTATCGTTCCTTATTACCAGTATCCCTCGCAATCAAGCGAACCCACTCCAACTTCAGGGGTACTTGCAATTTATGTCCCCAAAGTCAAGGACGAGAAGTCAACATGAAATGAGATGAATAAATGTAATAGAAAGAATCACGTTTATTTCTTGATAGACACGGTTTCCATTGTTTTCCCTCCCACCTTTAACCTGTGACATTTGCATCTCCATTAACTGCAGTACTTTAGTCTACTAAATACGATGTGGTTGCACTGCACTCGGCCGGCATTCCATTAAATTGATCGAGTGCCTTGATTCTAGCAGAACCTCTCTTCCAGCAACACACACCACTAATCAGCAAACCATAAGTGAAATAAAGCTCATTGGCCGCATTCGGGCATTAGTGGCATCAACAAACATTTAACAGGATTTACCTTCTCGCTCTGTGTTATCAGTCCAGTATCAGGTGGACTTTGGCGGCAATGAAAAAAAACAACAACAACAACAAGATCAAATTGTTAAGCAAAGAGAGATAAACGGCTGCTGATGATTTTCATGCATGATGATATTGGGTCTATTTTTAATGATTGTGCAGTGTTTGAAAATATTGCCGGTCCAAGTTTTGTATTCACCCTCTGTGAAGTTCATGCAACATAATAGGTAAATACAAAACTTGGACCGGCAAAATTTTCAAACACTGCAAAGTCATTAAAAATACACCCTGTATTTAGCAGTCACGTTAGAGTAGTGGTTGGGGAGCTACGGTGATAATTTAACTGATTCAGTGCCGAAGGAGAATGTATCACCAAATGTGACCCTCCATTTGGACAGAAGGACAATGTATCGCCATGATGGGTTATCTTGTTATTTGATTTGTTTCGTGGTATCCTCCGCAATTTCAATGCTCAGTGAACGGAACTTACATTATAACACCATGACTATAGAATGATGATATATCGTCTGTCTGTCCAAATGGGATGTCATATTTGACGATACATTATCCTTCAGCACTGAATCAGTTAAGACGATTAATTATCCTACGACACTTCAGTTAATACTATTAATCACTCCATGGTGCTTCATCGGTTAAGATGAAGAATTCCAGGTGGATGTTGTATTATTAGAGTGCTGTAAATGCAACACCATACTCCCATGGAAGAAGCATGACCAGCACAGGTCAGATCCAAGCCAGTCTGTATGTGTTGTGTTGTGTCGTGTTGTGTTGTGTTGAGTTGTGTTGTGTTAGATTATGTTGCGTTGAATTTTGACCTGGTTACATTCTAATATGTATCTCCACAGAATAACGAACGAACGAACGACTAAATGAACGAACGAACGAACGAAATTTATTTAAAAGAAAATAAATATAAAATAATTAAAAATAATAATAATAGTAGTAGTAGTAGTAGTAGTAGTAGTAGTAGTAGTAGTAGTAGTAGTAGTAGTAGTAGTAGTAGTAGTAGTAGTAGTAGTAATAATAATAATTTCAAAGGGTAACAAATTAGGCACGCAGGACCGCCTTACATTCAGCCCTTCCAATCACTCCTCTTTCGCACATCAGTTATCACTTGTGTGTGTTACTATCACATAGGAAAGGGATGGGGAGACTGCCATTACTGCCTATACTACCTTGCTGTGTAGGCCTGATGGGTGATGAGCCTGGAGAATTAAGGCCGCCTGGCTAGTGCAGTCGCCGCGAACTGTGCAGGTTAGGGTTTTCTTGTTGCCTCCGACAAGAACAAATCCACCACCTTACCGAGGATTCGAATCCGGGTCTTCTAAATGGGAGTCTGGCGTTGTGCGGCTAACCGCTCCACATAGGAAGAAGAAAACATTGTCAAATGTTATGAGGTGTCGGTGCCAGTGATGCGCACAAAGGGGAAAAACAGCTCGGCACTAGTCTCCGTGGAGAATGTACTTTGGTACTAAGCGTGGTCGCGTACCAACTTCAAACTTCTGACCCAAGCAGTTATTCCTTCAAAGAAACACAATCCAATGATGAATGTGGCTTAGATGTTCATCCTAAAACTTTCATAATTAGCAGTGGAAAGGAAAAGTAATCAATGAACATCACAGTAAACTGGGAGATACTAGAACAAGCAACAAGTTTCTCTGATCTTGAACATGTAATAACAAATGCTGGCAGAAGTGAAACAGAAATCAAAAAGAGAACAGGAATGGCCAAAATTGCTTTCAACATCATGAGATCAATGTTAACATCTAGAAAGATTAACAACGCATTAAAATGAGAATTGTCAAATGAAAGGTAAATTCAACACCACTACATGGCGCGGAAGCCTGGACATTGAACAAGAAATTAAAAAGACGAATAGAAGCCCTGGAGATGTGGATATACAGACGAATATGTCGTATTTCATGGAAACAAAAACAATTAAATAAAGAGGTACCAGAACAACTGGGAATGAAAAGAGAGTTGATGACAGAAATAAAAAAAGAGGTTAGTGAAATACTGCGGCCACGTTAAAAGACGCAACACTCTCATAAAAATAGTAAGAAGACACAGATTATGGTCGTCACTAGGAAGAAGGAAATATCACAATGTGATATACTAGTAAATGGGCATATTCTTAAGCAAGTTAATCGGTACAGTTATCTCGGCACAGCCATAACATCTGATGGGAGATGCCTTGAAGAGATTAGAACAAGAATTGCCATTGCAAAGGTAGCCTTTTGCAAGATGAAAAACATACTGACCAATAAAAAGATATCAATTGAACCGAGAAAAAGAGTGTTGAAGTGCGACATAGAACCTGTACTTTTGTATGGATGTGAAGCATGGACAATAAGCAGTCAAGCTGAAAAACATCTGATGGTTGTGGAAATGTGGTTTCTGAGGAAAATGCAAAGAATACCATGGATAGACAGAAAAACCAATGAACAAGTCCTTCAAGAACCAAAATGAAGATCGTAAACTGATTAGAGACATTAGACGTAGACAGTCAAAATGTTTTAGACATGTTATGAGAAGAAATGACTTGGAGAACTTGGTGACAACTGGCAAGATCGAAGGGAACAGACCAAGGGGAAGACCAAGAAATAAATACCTGGATGGCTTGGCCACATGGCATGGTCGAGACAGGAACACGGAGCTGATCCACAACTCTGGCAAAACATGACCGCCCACGCTCATCGGCATGTCACATGATGGATGGATGCAAAATCTCACACTGGAGGGCAAGGTTAAGGCAAGCTAGCAAGAGGTAGACAACGATGCAAGTTGAAAGATAACATCAAGATTTGGACGAACATCAATCTGTCAAAATGTACAGTCAGGGCGAGAGAAAGACAGCGTTGGATATCCATTGCAGCCAACCTTCATTGTGGAGACGGTTCCTGATTAATTGATTGAATCCAAGGAGTCAAACGTCATGTGTCACAAACTGTAATGCTATACATTCATAAGGGTTGTACACGACACATGTTTGAAAACCGCTGCGGCAAATGTTAGCCAGATGTTAAAGCGTGTGCCATATTGCTCCGTTCTGCTGTGTAAAGATATGCATATCGGCAGGAGTCCGGTGTGTAGCAGCTTGAACGTGTGAATAGGTTAGCTTAGCGTGTACTGTTTACGTGTTAATAGCGTTCGCCTGAAATAATAATGTATTTTAAATGTATATCCTGGAATTAGAATAGATCGATGAGTAGACGGGTTTAATTTAGTACAATGTTGCTTATTTTGGAATAGAAATTTGGGGGACAGCTAAAGCAGTTACTAATAAACGATAAACAATTATTAACTGGTGCTTTTGCAGAATAAAAGGACTAAAAAGGTATGACAGAATCACTAAGGTCGAGGTTACGGAAAGAACTAGACAATGAACAATGAGGCGAGGAAAAGACATTGACGCTAATAAGACACACACTGAGACAACCTGGTGATAGTATATCTAGAACGGTCTTTCTCTCGATCCTACGTGGCACAGGAAATAGTGGGAACCTGGGAACACACACACAGAGAGAGAGAGAGAGAGAGAGAGAGAGAGAGAGAGAGAGGGAGAGAGAGAGAGAGAGAAGAGAGAAGAGAAGAGAAGAGAAGAGAAGAGAAGAGAACTAGCGACATAGATGAATAAAATGGCTTCAAAGGGCGAGGGGATCACCTAATTTTTAAAAAGCTGTTAGTTAGTTAGTTAGTTAGTCGCAGTTCCAACTTCACAGCAACGGGTCGTCCCCATTATGCTCCGTTCCTGTGCCAGTGAATATCACACAAAACGCTCCCCACTGCCCAATGTGAAAAGTGGAAACGACAGGAGTCTCGACAAACAACAGCCCGCACAGATGCACTGTGCATAATGCCGCCGCCAGAATGTCAACACAATAGTCGCCCACAAAACACCCAGTTCATTTCTGATGGAATCGGCAGTCATTTTCCATCTGGATGTTTCCTAGATGTTCACCCACACAGTCCACGAGATACAGTTCATCACCGACGGCAGTGTCAGTCAACCAGAAGCCCAGCAGCCAAGCATTTCTGCATAAGGCAAAAACCGGTCAATTCTGGGACATAGCCATCTGCCATCGCTCCGAACATGCAGTCACGTTCCAAAAAACCTCAGGCAGATTCAAAAGCATTTCACACGAAACTCACAGCTCACAGTGTCGAGCCACGCACTCACTCAGTAGCAGGGCGACGGAACCATCAAGCCTCCTTAGTCGCCTCTTACGACATGCGTGGTAGGCTACAGTGTTGCTATTCTTTGCTTCCCTTATGGGCCCCGGCAACACACGGGAAAAAGCTGTTACGGCCCTTCAGCACTATTGGTAGACTTCTGTTAGAAATCGAACCTGGGCCACTGTATTGATAGGCAGACACACAAACCACCATGCTACTGATGATTACAACACAACACCTGATGTCTCCATACGTTGTTCATCACATTTGTTGATTGTCTTAGCAAGTCAATGTTTAAAACATGTGACACCCCCTTGAAATAGTTTGGTTACCGTCGGACACAGTCTTCCTACCGCAGGTCCGCATGGCCAAGAACGCGTGTTCTTAAACATCCGGTGTGCTGATGCCGAGATAAGGGGTTCAACCCCTACACCGGACAGCTGGACTAAAATGTTGACCTGTCGTCCCTTACTTGGGGACGTAAATTACAAGTACCTCTAAAGTCGGAGTGGGTTTGTCTGATGGCGAGGGACACTGTTAATAGGGAAAGCTAATCCACACGCAAAATTCGGTCCATCACTACTATAAATAGTGTGTATGGACTACGCTTAAGTACAAAGCAAGCGAGCGAAAAATAAAGTCTTCCTACCAACTCTATGCTACCATAGATCGACGCTCAGAGGAAAGGCGAGGCGGACATATAATCAGATTGCTACTGGAACTATTAGTGTTGGAACTCTTCGCTGGCTGCTGAGGATGGGGACGGAGCGCTTATGGGAATGTCCCGAATGCTGGGATTTCGGTTCCTAAATCAATCAATCAATCAATCAATCAATCAATCAATCTATGCTACCAATGCCAAACCTGGACAATGACAGAAAAAGATAAAAGAAAATTCACAACAGAAATGAGATTCCCTGAGAAGAATACTCAGTGTATCAAGAAGAGATAAGATCAGAAATGAAGAAATCAGGACTAAAGTGGGGGGGGGGGGGGGGTGTTGTAGCTACGCTAGATTTTATTAGAAGGCAGCAAGTCAAATGGTCTGGACATGCAACAAAGTTTCCAACTAACAGTATACCACAACAAGCAATGAAGTACAGACCAGATGGAAGAAGAGGAAGAGGCCGGCCACGTAAACGATGGACGGGGGAATAGCAGAGTCCATGGGAACATCGATACATGAAGCCCATAAGCGGGCACTCTCCCGCTGTTTATACTTCACCTCGACACCGCAAGGTACAAGAGGAGCATGATGAGATAAGATGAGATAAGACCGTCTGATTAAAGGGAGACAAAAACCATACTGGAGAGTAAGGTTGAAGGTTGAAGGCAAGCGAGCAAGAGGTAGGCAACAATACAACTGAGATGACAATAATATCAGGTGATGGACGAATATCAGTCTACAATTAAGGCAAGAGACAGTTTTGAAAAGCCATCGCATATGATTGATTGAAAGGGAGACTACTGCTGTTATTATAAGGTAAATTACCGTTACTTCATTGCCGATAATATCTGTCCACAATATTCGGTTGTTAATCTCTCCTAGAAAGATGGTTACGAGGCAGGGTCAGGGTTTACTGATTACGACCTCTCTTCACATCCACAGGGGTCATCTAGGTCAGGCACTGGTCTGGCTAACGAAGGGAGAAGGATCGACTAAGACCTCCGCTATGATTAAGCCTGTCTAGGACTACAAACTGAACGTTCAGAGGCTGCACAAATATCACATCTCTTCCCTTGGTCTCTGGGCAGTAAGATTGGACGCCCGTGTATATTGTTGCGCACGTAAAATAATCTCCTGGAAGTTGGAAATCGAAAAAGAGTAGCCTAACGGGGCTGCCCGGGTACACCTTTGAGTTAAAAATCTACCCAAAGCATTTAAGGACCCTCGCCGGTGCTACGGAATTCGTGCACTGAGCTAAGATTCTCCGGACTCAGGCTTGAGTTAGGAGTAGAACGGAGCACTTATGAGTTACACCCGTGTGCCATGATGTTGATCCGCCGACTAAACTAAACCCCGCGTTGATGCTAGAAAATATGAGAGTTCTTCGGCAGGTGATATTTCTGTTTATTACATATAGCACTCTGTGGTGAAGGGGTTACGGGCGCAGTTCGTAATCCCGCACACCCGGGTTCGAAACACAGCTGTGGGCGATTTGGCAACAGACCGCATTGTGTTGGTTTTTTACGAAATGATATGGGTGCCAGTTGTTCAGAAAGCAATGGCAAACTACTGAACGTAAACTTTCCAAGAGATCACAACAGCAAAAACTGCTGATGTTGACTGCGAAGTCCTGTAAAGGATATGCAACTAACGAAGGCATCCTACAGAGGAACCAACCAAGTTTGTTTCTCCTTTAAGTGTTTGGGATATAACACTGCATAATAGTACTTTGCCGGCGTTGTGGCAGGGTGTTGCGAACGCCATTCGCAATTCCACATACTTCGTTCGAAATACAACTACAGGCAATTTGGAAGCAAACCGCCTTGGTTGATTTCATACAATGATATGAGCGTCGGTGGTTCAGAAGTTTGTTTGTTAGTTAGTTAGTCGCAGTTCCAACTTCACGGCAATGAGTCGTCTCCATTATGCTCCGTTCCTGTGCCAGTGAATATCACATAACATGCTCCTCACTGCCCCATGTGAAAAGTGGAACAGACAGGAGTCTCGGCAAGCCAACAGCCCGCACAGGTAAAGTATGCATAATGCCACCGCCAAAATGCCAACACAAAAAGTCCTCCACGAAAAATACAGTTCATCGTCGATGGAATCGGCAGTCACCAGAAAGACTTCGCTGACCCGAGTTTCATCCTATATGACTCGGTCTCTTTCCTCAGGGAGACCCGCCGAAAGCGCTACACAAAGCACGAACTCCGTAGCTCCAGCGACTACTCCCAGGAGTCTCCTGAAAAAATGCACGTGTGAACCAAAAAGGCAAACCAGTCAATTCAGTTGGTCCAGAAAGCAGTGGCAAACTACTGAAAGTAAACTTACCTAGTAAATCACACACTGTGAAAAAATCACACACTGTGCTTTGGAATTTGGCATGGTCGGGTAATTTAACGCACTCTCTGGTGCTCGTGACGTAGTGAATTAATTCCACACGGCCATCAGTGTGCTGACTTCTCGTTCTTGATTTGGAGACGCAAATTACAAGCGCCTCAGAAGACGGAGTGACCTCTTGCAAAAAAGCCCTGTGCACTCACTACTGATAGCAACTCCTAGTATTAGTGTCACATGTGTGGACTAAGCTAGAGTTAAAAAGCTAGCAAACAACCACCCCCCCCCCCTTTTTTTTTTCTTCAAAAAACAAACAAACAAACAAAACTCCCTTGATACTGGATACTTGTGCCCTACTACTCAAACTACTCAAAAAATACAACTTTGTTTCTTATCCTCAATCACAGAATCTGATTCATATTTTTAAATTGCAATTTGTAGTCTCTATATCAACTTCTAAAAATTCAATAAGTGTATAAACATTAAAATATTACCACAATCTAGGGTAATTCAAACAAAAAAATATTATAACTCCAAAGATTTTTAAATATATGAAGAACAATATGAAACTGACAACTTAAAGTCACATCAAAGAGAGAACAATTTGAAAGGGAGAGTAATAGGTCACATGATCAGGCGAAGGAAAACACGATGAGGGGCTAGTCGAATGACGGCAGAAATCAGCCACAGAAATTGAACGAAACTACACGGTAAATCTCACCATTATTTCTCCACGATTAGAATTTATGTAAGACTGACATTCGATTTGGTATATTACGTTATAAATATATGATGGCAGGGCAATAAAGTATGACTATGTATGTTTATTTGGAGGAGGTGTGGGAGTTCTGTATACTGAGTGACAGTATCAGTGATGCTCTGTAGCGAAGTTAAAAGTTTTGTTCAAAGTTTAGATTAGATTTAATAAATTCACGGGTGTTCATTAGCAGTATCTCATATGGACGGTTAGAAAAAACAAACAAAATTCAGGAGCTAGCACCTTTTTCTCAGGAGCCAGTTTCACTTTTTTAAAAGCTCAAATATAGATAGGTTTTAAGAAAACAATTGAAAATTCAGGTGCCAGTCAGAAGGTGTGTCCCCCATACATTGTATGATTGTTGTTGTTATTTATGAACACTTACATAGAAGACCAACAGAAGAAGACACAGCTGCTATACATACTATACACAGTATTATATACTGTACACAGAAGGGGCCAAAAAAGAATAGTAAGTAAACCAACACAGAGGATCTGAGCACTTATGGACAACTGAAACTGAATGGAATGGTTATGTGTGCAGTGATGATGATCTGTCGACTAGCTAGAAGGAGGTTATTACGGAATGTTTTCTCTTAGATTTGCATACATGATATATCCTTTATCTATGCTAACAGCCGATCAGCTGTACATGAGTGCAATTGCTTGATGCTAGTTAGTATGGATGCAATCAGGGATGATCATATTAATTCTGTGGATAGATTTCACATCACAAAGCGGTAGAAAAAATAATAAACATAATTCAGGAGAGAGCACCTTTTTCTCAGGAGCCAACTTAACCCTTTTAAAATACAAATGTGGACTGAGAAAACAGTTGGAAATTAATGTGCTAGTAAACAATTCTAAGGCTCATGGCGAATACAGACCTGGATTGTACTGTCCCTGGCTATGGGAATTCCTTTTTACATTTGTCATTCTATTTTGCTTGTATTATTTTGTGCTTCTTGTTTCTGTACAGAGCATAGAATCTTGCCCTGGCGGGAGATCAAAGTTGTGAGGGAACATTCCACACATTCTTTCACATTACACAGTCGAGTTACATGATAAGTTAATACAGAACATGGTGAGTAGTTGTGTGTGTGTCAGTTAGTTGTTGTGAAAGATCAAGGTAATATAGAACATGGTGAGTAGTTCTGTGTGTGTAAATTATGTTTTCATGAGAGACCAAGCTGTGAGGGAAAACATTCCACACACTCTACAGGATTCTGTATTATAGCATGTTATAATACATCATATATGTGCTGTGTGCAGTGAATTATTTGGATGATATGTGTGCTATATTGCTCGAATGTTACCAGGGCCATAAGGGAAACAGAATCGTAGCACTGTAATATACCATGCACATTGTAAGAGGCAACAAGGACAGTCCCATAGAAAACTTGAGCTACAAAATTCAGCCAAAGATCTTGGCATGAGTTGGTTTGAGGTGCCCATGCTCTACTGGGAGTGTAAAAACAGAAGCAGAATGTGTGTAAATCAACACATGAATGGCAAGCCACCTGCCTAGAACAGTATACTCATCATGTAGGGTGCGTAATCATGTGCCGGCGATTTGCAGGCAGACCACTTTGTTGTTTTTATGGCATGAGTGTCAGTTGTTCCGAAAGCAATGGCAAACTTTTTTTTATAGTTACATATCCTTTAAATGATGTTGCAGTCAACACCAGCATTTTAATGCCATTGTTGATGTCTTGACAAGTTGTTACGTTCAGCAGCTTGCCATTGCTTTCTGAACGACCGGCTCCATACCAACACGTTAAAACCAGCGTGATGCGATCTGCTGCCAAATTGGTCACCGCTGTGTTTCGAACGTGGGTAAGCGGCATTACGAATCGCACCAGCAACGCCATTGCCATGGAGACCAGATGGCAAACTATTGAATGTAAAATTTGCCAGGTAAATCACAAACATCAGAAACATATGGGGGCTGATTGCGATGGACTGTAAAGGACGTGCAACTAACTTATTTGTTGGGGAAGGAAAGGCACTGGTCACTGCATCTGATGATGCGGTAACCAATAATATATGAGGGCCTAATACTTCACATTAGTACTGCAGTATATCTTTACTGATTCATTCATTCATTCATTCATTCATTCATTCATTTAGTAGCATATTCTTTGTAGAACCTCGCTCCCACAACCTTCCAGAAAACTTATCGATCACAAGCAAGATGTCCCGCGTCCAATACACCCATCTGGAGATCATCTGCCACATCCTGCACCCATCTTCTCTTTCTCTCTTCCCAGGCATATACCTCTCCATTGTTGTCTCCAAACTTTCATGACATTTCAAGTGACCATAATATATCAAGTTTCTTTGTTTTATCATCTTTAATAGCCTCCCCTCTTCAATATTCAGCTCTTGAAGTATGGATGCATTTGTTCTTTTCTTTACCCAAGATATTCTTAGAACTCGTCTATAACATTTATATTCAAAGGCATTTATGCGCTTTTCAGCTTGTTTAGTAAGTGTCCAGGTCTTCTTTACTGATTAACAGAAGCAATATCTCTGCAATCAGGATGCACATATAAGATCTTCGTCCCCCCAGCAGATGCTGTCTGGCTGGATACACATCAACTCATTCAACACACAGCAATACCTTTAAAATGTAAAATAGCTTACGGCAGGCACTGCCATTGGGGTTTGAAGTCTTTCTATTCTCATATTCTAGGCCAGTGGTTCTCAGCCTTTTTTGGCCCATGCACCCCTTCACCATATGTTCAGAATGTCATTCCCCCCTTCCTTTGTGTATTTCCTCCATATAAATCCCCTCCCCTGCTCCTACACTGTTTACGTAAACATGGAAGCTAAATTTAATAACACATACTAGAACAAGTCTAGACATCTACATAAAACGTAATTTGCAGATCTACTTATGTTATGAAACAAATTTAAGAAGGGAAGAAGGGCAAGAAATACAGAATCGTAAAGTAATCAGTTCTTGTATTAATGCAATCTTGAAATAATCTTAATTACCCCCCCCCCCCCCCCCCCCCAGAAAACCCTAATTTCTCCCCCTCCACCCCCACCCATGTGGGAGGGGGGGAATTCCCCACCAATTGAGAGAGAGCCACTGTTCTAGGCTATGACACAACAAGAGATAGTGAGGACATTTCCCTTCCTTGTCACTTTCTCTTCTCAGATAGTGTCCAGAATGTTCTGAACATCCCCATTTATATCAGACTGGACCAGCCTCAGAGCCGTCCTGGTAGAATAAAATAATCCTGCTTCTGCTGGCCGTTGAACCCAGACCATTGTCCTGGTGTGCAGGCTAGTACTCTAACTATTATGCCAACAAGGCTCCTCTACAGCATTTTTACAGCATTTTCTGTTTTCTCCACTCACGCGACATGGCTAAAGAATGCTGGCTGTTTTCCCCAACCTTGTCATGCAGCCAGAGAATGCTGTTTTCCACTCTTATGACATGGCCAGAGAATGCTGTTTTCCCCTCCCATGACACGGCCAGAGACTGCTGAATGTTTTCCCCACTCCCATAACATGGCCAGAGAATGCTGAATGTTTCCCCCACTCCTCCCATGACATGGCCAGAGAATGCTGAATGTTTTCCCCACTCCTCCCATGACATGGCCAGAGAATGCTGAATGTTTTCCTCACTCCTCCCATCACACGGCCAGAGAATGCTGAATGTTTTCCCCACTCCTCCCATAACATGGCCAGAGAATGCTGAATGTTTTCCCCACTCCTCCCATGACATGGCCAGAGAATGCTGAATGTTTTCCCCACTCCTCCCATCACACGGCCAGAGAATGCTGAATGTTTTCCCCACTCCTCCCATGACATGGCCAGAGAATGATGAATGTTTTCCCCACTCCTCCCATGACATGGCCAGTGAATGCTGAATGTTTTCCCCACTCCTCCCATGACATGGCCAGTGAATGCTGAATGTTTTCCCCACTCCTCCCATGACATGGCCAGAGAATACTGAATGTTTTCCCCACTCTCATGACATGGCCAGAGAATGCTGAATGTTTTCCCCACTCCTCCCATAACATGGCCAGAGAATGCTGAATGTTTTCCCCACTCCTCCCATGACATGGTAAGAGAATGCTGAATGTTTTCCCCACTCCTCCCATGACATGACCAGAGAATGCTGAATGTTTTCCCCACTCCCATAACATGGCCAGAGAATGCTGAATATTTTCCCCACTCCTCCCATAACATGGCCAGAGAATGCTGAATGTTTTCCCCACTCCTCCCATGACATGGTAAGAGAATGCTGAATGTTTTCCCCACTCCTCCCATGACATGGCCAGAGAATGCTGAATGTTTTCCCCACTCCCATAACATGGCCAGAGAATGCTGAATGTTTTCCCCACTCCCATGACATGACCAGAGAATGCTGAATGTTTTCCCCACTCCTCCCACGACACAGCCAGAGAATGCTGAATGTTTTCCCCACTCCTCCCATGTCACAGCCAGAGAATGCTGAATGTTTTCCCCACTCCTCCCATAACATGGCCAGAGAATGCTGAATGTTTTCCCCACTCCTCCCATGACATGGTAAGAGAATGCTGAATGTTTTCCCCACTCCTCCCATGACATGGCCAGAGAATGCTGAATGTTTTCCCCACTCCTCTTATGACATGGCCAGAGAATGCTGAATGTTTTCCCCACTCCTCCCATGACATGGCCAGAGAATGCTGAATGTTTTCCCCATTCCCATAACATGGCCAGAAAATGCTGAATGTTTTCCCCACTCCTACCTCAGTTCTCTTTCATTTTCTCCTTTCTGTAAGACTTAATAGGCCAAAAACCACTCATGCCAAGCCCTTTCTAGACTAGTGCATGATTGGTTGAATGTTGTCTGACCTTTGTCTGTAGTATGAAGTAGTCAGTCTCCCACCGTCCCTCTTTAGTTGACAAGCACAGAAGGTTAGTCTAACATTCTTTACGTCCCCTTCGAGGCCCTGATAACATACAGGTGCTTGCTTAACCTCCCATAAAGTGTGATATGGCTGTTGTATTCAATGTACTCATATTTATATGTGCAGTGAATCAGTCTGAAGGGTCTTAAAATATCTCATATATGTGGCAAGGCCAACTGGGTTTTATTATGGTCTGTACGTGTAATATAGACATGATTAGTCATTGCTCAGAGCAGACACATCATGGTAGCTGTCTGATTGTTTTGGGATGTAAATATGTAGAAAGTTTCAGTCTCCGAGGAAGGCCTTGAGGTCATCGAAATAACATGAGAAATAAATTCATGGGTATTGATTGGGACTTACGGGAAGTAAAAAATAGAAGTGTAGATTAGAGAGCTCAGTCATCATCATCATGTGCATTGGCATACACCATCTCCGCAGATGTTGGACCTTGGTGTTTTGAATGAATTCTGTTGATGATATTCTAGATTTCCGCATGGCCGAATGGATAAGAACGCTGTGCTTAAACATCCAGTGTGCTGATGCCGAGGTAAGAGGTTCAACCTCTACACAGGACAGTTGGACTAAAATGTTGACTTCTCATCCTTGACTTGGGGAAGTAAATTACAAGTACCTCTGAAGTCGGAGTGGGTTCGCCTGATGGCGAGGGATACTATTAGTTGGGAAAGCTAATCCACTCGCAAAATTCAGTCAAGTGCTACTAGAAATAGTGTGTATGGACTACGTTTGAGTTCAAACTGAGCAAGTGTAAAAACAAAAAATATTCCTTCATGCCATGATCTTAGGCCATCCAGTATAATTTCTCTTGGTCTGTGCTTGCCTCTTCTATCCCTGATCTTTCACGTCGTCACAGTTTTCCAACGCCTTACTTCACATTATATGACCAGAAAACACTGATTGTCTGTTACTTACACAAGGTGTTTGTAAAGTCTCACTACACTTTGTATGTAGACCATACACTGCGTCATCAAAAAATGTGCTCCACAGTCCATCGTGAAGCAATATGCAGCGAATGGCTGTCGTCTGCTGGAGTAATTCTTTGCACTCCAAACAGAATGGTGTTATCAATGGAAGAGAGACATTTTTCAAATTTGTTCTACATACAAAGTGTAATGAGACTTTACACACACCCGGTAATTGTGTATAGTGTTCTACTTTTATTAGCCTCTTCCAGGCAATCATCATCATCATCTTCTTACACATTTGCCATCAAGCATAATGGGAAGGAATAGTGCTCGATGGGTAGCACTGGATAGTGTCATTCAATGTGAATGTACAATGTATTCTCCGTCGTCCTCTTGCTTTCGTATCAGATTTTTGTTGGTGTAGCACCAGTGCTGGTATTTGATGATGATGTATTCTAACAAGATGGTTGAATCATTTGATCTTCTGGCTTTCAGTATATTTATTAAGTGTAAGATGTTAGCCCCATGTATTTCTAGACCTGTTGGCGGTCAATATGTGATGTGGTCAATATGTGATGTGGTCATTGTGTGATGTGGTCAGTATGTGATGTGGTCAGTATGTGATGTGGTCAGTATGTGATGTGGTCAATATGTGATGTGGTCAATATGTGATGTGATCAATATGTGATGTGGTCAGTATTACCTCGAGTTCCTTTACTTCCCATAAATTTTCTTGTGCTTTTTCTGAAGCCGGGTTAACCTGAAAGCTTCATTCATTCATTCATTCATTCATTCATTCATTCATTCATTCATTCACTAATTCATTCATTCACTCAATCATTTACTCATTCATTCAATCAATCACTCTTTCAGTAGCATATCCTTTGCAGAACCTCGCTCCCATAACAACCTTCCGGAATACTTCTCAGTCATAAGTAAGACGTCCCGTGTCTGATACACCCATCTAGAGATCATCTGCCACATCCTGCACCCATCTTCTCTTTGACCTTTCTCTTCCTCTCTTCCAGGTATATACCTCTCCATTATTGTTCTCTCCAAACTTTCATGACGTTTCAAGTGACCAAAATATTTCAGTTTTGTTTTTGTTTTATCGTCTTTAGTAGCACCTGAAAGCTTCATCTCATCTCATCATGTTTCTCTTGTACCTTGCGGTGTCAAGGTGAAGTATAAACAGCGGGAGAGTGCCCGCTTATGGGCTTCATGTATCGATATTCCCATAGACTCTGTTATTCCCTGCGTTTATGTGGTCGGCCTCTTCCTCTGTTTCCCTCTGAAAGCTTAAGCTGGTAAAATTAAAATAAAATCGCATTGATGGCAGTTTGAACACAAACCAGCAGTTTAGTACTTGTCACTGTGCTTCCATTTAATTAAATGCTATGAAATACTGAAATCCTTTGATGTTGTTATTACTCTTGTCTGCCTTGTAACTAACTGAAGGCCTGGCGTACTTTCTATGACCTCTTGTGTCAGCGGTTGATTTGAATGAGGTCACTGGTCTAATTAAGAGACATAAATATCTTTATCAGCTTATCTGGGTATGTTGACTTGCCTGGCTGGTGTGGATTCAGTCAGCGTCAGTCTGACAGGTAGAGATAAAGTACAAGTGGAGTTACCCAGAGAACCATGGTGGCATAGCTGTTAGTATGCTGGCTTGTCAGGACAGGGGAATGGGGTAGAATCCCAGCAGTGATAGGGATTTGTTTGAACAAGTAAAGCTGTTGGGTTCCTGTCTTGTTAAATCATCATAATCATCATCATCATCATCATCATCATCATCATCATCATCCAGTCGCAGAAGATTTCCCCCATAAATCTTTTGAAATGTCTCACTGTCATAAATCAGATGTCCTGCCTATGCCTCTGTCATGTGTAAATTATTTATCACATCCTGAATACATCTTGGATAAAGAAAAGAACGTATGCATCCATACTTCAAGAGCTGAATTTTGAAGAGCGTTGGCTATTAAAGATGATAAAACAAAGAACATTGAAATATTTTGATAACTTGAAGTTTGGAGAGAACAATAATGGAGAGGTATATGCCTGGGAAGAGAGGAAGAGGAAGGCCAAAGAGAAGATGGGTGCAGGATGTGGCAGATGATCTCCAGATGGGTGTATTGGATGCGGGGCATCTTGCTTATGATCGAGAAGTTTTCTGGAAGGTTGTTACGGGAGTGAGGTTCTGCAAAGGATATGCTACTGAGTGAATGAATGAATACATCTGTGTTGGGGGGTCTTTTATCATCTCTGATTCCCCTATGCCTCTCTCCATAATGATCTTTTTTACCTCTGAAGTCAGAGTGGGTTCACCTGATGGTAAGGGATACTATTAATAGGGGAAGCTAATCCACATGCAAAATTCAGTCCAGCACTACTAGTAGCACTGTGTATGGACTATGCTTGTGTTCAAAGCGAGTGAGCGCAAAATTAAAAAAAAAATGATATTTTCCATACAATTGTGACTTTTGACGTGCCCAAAATATTTAATTTTCCGGTTTTATTTGTCTTCATAACCAATCTTTTTCAAAATATAGATATGTTTGTTTTCTTGGTTTGTCCAGTGAATTTTTTAAATGCGATTCAGTAACACTTGTATGCATATGTGTGTGCTTTTTAGTCGATTTGTTAAATGTCTCAGTTCCACACCCTTTTGTTAAATAAAAAAAAAGTTAAGGAGCCCCTTTACAAATTGGGCATATGGTGCTGGACTCAGTTTTATAGTTTTTTTTTTATAACTCTCATCGGAGATTTTCTTCGGGCTTCCGGAATGTTTGTTTTGGATGGCAGAGCCGCCTTTTGGCTGACACATCCGACTTCTTCAGGTGTTTGTTGACTGGGTTAACTTTCCTGGGATCAGAGATATTCTTCAACAGCAAGGAATCTTGACGTCATCTCTTTGAAATTCTTTTTTATTTTCTTAGTGAGGTGCAAGTAGATAAAATAACTGAAACTGGTGATGATGTCGGTCCGTGTGCGTGTTCGTGGATTACCTCAACTCGAAACTGGACATTTAAATAAATAAGTCAAGGACTCATTTTACATGCCTTAAGGGTATTAGGTATATGGTGCTAACTCCATATTTTTATCGACCAATCAGCACTCAAGGAGTGATGTTCTCGATATGATGTCGGCCGCTAAAATGTTGACCTCTGGTCCTTGACTTGGGGATGTAAACTACAAGTACCTCTAAAGTCGGAGTAGGTTCGCCTGATGGTGGGGGACACAGTTAATAGGGAAAGCTAACCCACGCGCAGAAATCAGTCCTGTGCACTCATTAGTAGTAGCATATATATGGACTGTGCTTCAGTTCAAGATGAGGGATCAAGAAAAATTCTTTTTCGTACATATAAAGTTATGTTTCTTCTTCTTCTTTGCGTTCATCCGGAGTGTTTTTTCAGATGTGATTGCGGTGTGTCTAGTTAGGCACCCTTGGATCGAAACCCTTAGGCCAACACATCCGGCTTTTAGCGTGCATTTTTGACCAGGTTAGCATTCCTGGGAGACTCTCACTTTTGTGGTACTGTCCACCTCCCAGCTGGTAAAGTTGGAAGAGTCGGAGACTGCACGGTCATCCCTCAAATGAAGGCAGGGACAGTCCATAGCATTTTCCGCCATCCTGGGTGGCTTCCATAATTGCAGGGCCGGCACATAGCGCCCTGGTACTGGGCACACAGAGGGAATCGTCACGTCCTGCTCATGGCTGCTTTAATTCCTCACTTCAATATATTGGGCATTTCGTTCACCCCGAGCCTTTCCCGCACAAACCAAGCTGGTCTGCAGTCAGTATCCACTAAGCGAGTTTTTCGGACATGTGCTTGTCTTTGTGTCCGTCAGAGCTGTTCCAGACACGTCGGACATTCGGAAACTACCTAGTCAGAGCTGTTCCGAACAAGAGCGGCATTCGGAAACTAGGTAGTCAGAGCTGTTCCTAGCACAAGAGACAATCGGACGAGACAATTCACTCGGACGTAATTGCGTAGTGTCAATTTTTAGTTTGCCACCCGTAGGACGACACTTCCGACTTCCGGCGGGCATTTTTTAGTGAGGTTAGCCTTCCTCTGGTTTCGTAGCACGTAAGACTGTTGTGATGTCACCAACATCTCAGCTGGTCAAGATAGAACGATCAGCGACATCGAGGTCGGCCCTCAAGGGAAGGCAGGGGCAGACCTTGGGCATTCCCTTGCTATCCAAGGAGGCTTCCATAATTGCAGAGCCGGCACATATTGCTCTGAGACTGGGCTCACCCGAGGAGTTGCCACGTCCTGCTCATGGCTGCTTTAGTTCCTCACTTCCATGTGTTGGGCAACCCGTTTGCCACTGATCGCTCAAACACACACCAGGAGCGGTCAGACTGCGAGCGACATCCACTCGGTAAGCTTTTTATTTTGACTTCAGACCACGCAATAGGTCCGCTCGCCGTGCGTTCCATTTTGCATCATTGAGACGTTCTTCCACTTTTGTCTATACTCTCTGTGAGCTGGATACAGACAGTTTTCGTAGCCATTTCCTTCGACTGGGGCACTTTTCTGACTTTTCGTACTCGCTCACCAGGTAGGCTATATGTGCTGCCGGCTCAGCACCTTACCTTCGTGCAGCAGTGGACGAGAAACGGCCTGGCCCTCTCATATTCCCCAGCTGAGAGCCTTCGAACATGTAATAGAACTGGGCATGTAGCTTGCTCAGTATCACGCTTCTATTTTTCGGTAGGCGGGTATCGGCCTGGCTCTCAGATGTGAGGGTTTGTGGCTTAGAGGCGTTCAGCCACAGCCCTCGACAGGGAGCCTTAAGAGTTTTGTCCGGACCAAAAGCGTCTGCCTTCGTGCCTTCGTGCACCTTTTTAAACTTTTGACTGCTATCCTCAGTCACCTGCAGAGCAGCAGGTTGTGTCTCTCTTAGTCTGGTCCCTATCCCATATGCTGTCCGATATGTAGTTTTTTCACCCATCGGCAAGCACATGGGGTCGATGGGACACGCAAGCTCCCCCACCACGGCAAGGTGGAGACACATCGGGGGAGCCATCGACATTTGATAGGGCAGACATTTGAAAGATGCGTCGCCGGCACGTAAGGCCATGCGATCAGCACAAAGTTATCCAGAGTCACCAGTGGGAACGCCGCGCCCCGCGAAGGGCAACGACGATTGGTTTTGAACTAATAAAAGCGCTCTTTCCGTGAGGGTCGGAGCTTGGTAAGCATGTATTAGCTCTAGAATTGCCACAGTTATCCAAGTAGGATCGTGTCATCTAAGGAACCTCGACTGATTTAATGAGCCATTCGCGGTTTCACATTGAGACAGTGTGAACTTAGACATGCATGGCTTAATCTTTGAGACAAGCATATGACTACTGGCAGGATCAACCAGATATCTATCGGACAGACGGACTATTCACGCACACGCAAGCCAAGAGTAGCATCGCTAAAGCGCGCCCTCCCGGTACAAGGTGATACATGCAAAACCACTAGACGCCTACCGACGAGCTTACAAGCTACGCCGGCAGGACTAACCGGAAAAAAAAAAAAAAAAAAAAAGCTATACCAGCTTACTGACTGCAGGCCCACTACTCATCGAGAGAGAGTGGGCGCTTATCGAGACTTTGTCGAACGGTCGTACAAATTTTGCTCTTTTGCCCGCTCAAACCACGACCCTGGCTGCACGATGCGGTTACATTCTTGAAACGCCTGCCTCGCTAACTCACGTTGGCTGGGAAGATCCCATTTTGGTGCACCTCACACAGCCATCCGAGACAACGAACGCTAGACGCGGAACTGATCTAGCGAACCAGACCAGCCCCACTAAGTTATGTTTAATATTGTCAGTGTTTTGGCAATTGATGACAGAGCATGTTGTTTGTTTCCTGTTGACAGTCCTTTGAGGACGATCAGGGTGGCACGTACGTGGGCTCCTTTCCAAAAGGGTTTGGATATGGACCAGAGGAGACGGAGATCGAAGGGGCAGTTAACTCTGGAGAAGAGAAACCCAGGATATTGTTGATGGGTTTACGCCGGTGAGTGATTGTTCTGTCGTCTTCTCCATTGTCATCTACTTACTTTCTTTGATGATCACTTTTCTTATTACCATTGATTTCATTACAACTGCGCCCGTAACCCCTTCACCACAGAGTGCTATATGTAATACACAGAAATATCACCTGCTGGAGAACTCTCATATTTTCTAGCATCAACGCGGGGTTTAGTTTAGTCGGCGGATCAACATCATGGCACACAGGTGTAACCCATAAGTGCTCAGTTCTGCTCCTAACTCAAGCCTGAGTCCAGAGAATCTCAGCTCAGTGCACAAACTCGGTAGCACCGGCGAAGATCCTGAAATACTTTGGGTAGATTTTAAATTCAAAATTTTGCACGGGCAGCGCCGTTAGGCTACTCTTTTTCGATTTCCAACTGCCAAGGAATTTTTTACGTGTGCAACAATACACACAAGCATCCAATCTCACTACCCAGAGACCAGGGGAAATTTTGTTACTAGAAGTCCACATGAAAAAATCCTGGCCCTCACTGGGACTTGAACCCTGGACCTCCAGCACTCAAGGTGGACACCATATCTCTAGACCACTCAGCCCCCTAAATAAAAATACAAATGTATGCCTATGTTATATGACAGCTTGCCATCCAACCTACCTGTCAGCCTACCAGCCTACCTACCTGCTTGCCCGCTTTCTTTCCTTCTTAATTATTTACCTACATGCTAGACAACATAGACACCATGGTGGTTAGACACTCACCCGTGGTTTTGGTCCTCAGGGGTTTGATCCACATTGGAGTGGATTTTAATTTTTTAAAATTGACCTGTGATCCCAGGCCAATCCAATCTGAAATAGGTACCAGGAAATGGCTTGAGAAGTGAAGGTGACCCACGAGATATTGAACACATCACCTGCGAGTGCCGAATGTCTGTAAATATGTTATCTTAAAACTCATCGCTCCAAACTTTCAACCCCACTGGATGAAATGAATGGTCATCATTCTTGATGATTAGCGAATGGAAGAAGAAGAAGATCATTCTTGATGGATAAACTCCAAACTTTCAACCCCACTGGATGAAATGAATGGTCTTCATCATTCTTGATGATTAGCGAACGAAAGAAGAAGAAGATCATTCTTGATGGATAAACTCCAAATTTTCAACCCCACTGGATGAAATGAATGGTCATCATCATTCTTGGGGGGAAGCTTCTTCCAAGAGGCCTGGGGAGCTACAGGCCAGGAAAAGATACCTGGTCAAATGCAGCCACTTTTGCCTTTGACGTTTATGAGGGGTTCCAGAGGAGACAGGAAACGATATCGGCAGCACTTGATCTCGAGGATGCGCACAATAAAGTTCAATATGATATTTTGATGACTGCACTGATGGAGAAGGGGGTCAATCCCTGGTTGGTGAACTGGATAGCAGCCATCCTTGCATTCTCGTCGGATTGCTCTCCGTCTGGGCGCATGGACTTCAGAGCCACATATTTTAACCCCGGGACTGCCACAGGGATCTGCAATCTCACCAGTGCTCTTTAACGTGTATACGAGCAAGATTGCAAACCTAGAAGCACCAGGGGTTGGAAGGATACTAACATTTGCAGATGATATTCTTGCATATAGGCAGGGGAGAGATAGGGAGCAGACAGCCTAGGAGTTACAGGCGACAGTAGACAATGTGATTGACTGGTGCACTGAAATGAGTGCTGTCATCCACCTGGAAAAGGTGGCTGTTTTGTGGTGCTGTCTGGACAACAGGATTGTGAGAGCTGATGTCCCAAGCCTCATGATAGGCGATAGAAATGTCAACAGAGAGAACAAACTGAAGTATCTGGGAATCACATTTGACAGGAGCCTATCCTTCAAGGACCATGTGGAGACGGTTGTGACAAGATCTCAAAAGGGACTCAGTGCACTTAAAACTATGGCTGCAATGGACACAGAGCAGAGAATGCTTTTCAGACTATACCAGCACTTGATCCTCTCAGTAATTGATTATGGATTAGGTCTGCTCACTGTCTCAGAGAGTCAGCTGGTGAAGTTAGAGCGCATACAGAACGAAGCTATGTGGGTCATTCTGGGATGCACCAGAGACACTCCAGTATATGCGTTACATCCTTGGTCTGCCGACTGTTGCTGGTAGGCTCAAGGTGATGCAGGCAAAGGCATACCTCAGAGTAGCTGCAGACACAGATCACCCGTCGCAGTTAAGGGCCAGCGACTGATAAGAGGGAAATCATGGATGGCTCAGGCGGAGGATACAATCAGACGGATGTGCCCCTTGGAGAACATTAGGCAAGGAGAGGTGTGGGTCAGAGTGCCAGCGGAGCAGTCAGACTTGTGCAGAGTTATAATCACATTGAGCCGGGAGTGCAGGGAGTGGCCAGCAGGGGCCACGGAAGTGGAAATCCAGCAACTAATTCAGGATAACTCTCGCTCGGGTGATGTGATTATCCACACGGATGGTTCGGTATTGAGAGGTAGGAGAAGTGCCTGGGGGTTCTTAGCAAAAGCTAATGGTCGACGTTTGGTGCAAGAGGGTCTGGCATATGACACCACAACATCTAGCTTAGGAATGGAGGTGGAGGCGGTCAGTGCAGCTTTCCACTGGATGGAGAATACGATACACACACGCATCGTGATTGTAACTGACTCAGAAAGCATGCTGAGGAAGGTGAGGACAGGCAAGCTTCATGCAGAGTGGCTTGCTTCGCTTCGGAGGTCACAGGTAGCAAGCATCTCCTGGATCTTTTCTCTGGGGCATGCCAGTGTGCTGGGGAATGAACAGGCGGACAGATTGACTGGCTCTGCAAAACTTGGTGGAGTATTGATGCATGACAAGGCAGACGTAGTTGCGGCCTTGTGGGAGCACATGTACACCTCGGAGGAGCAAATGGATCACCATGGTCTGGCAAGAATGAGACAGCGGGGAGTGACGAGGGGATCGGGCCGCGCTCGATGCTCAGAGGGAAGGCGAGACGGACATATAATCAGATTTCTACTGGAACTATTAGTGTTGGAACTCTTCGCTGGCTGCTGAGGATGGGGACGGAGCACTTATGGGAATGCCCCGAATGCTGTGATGTCGGTTCCTAAATCAATCAATCAATCAATCAATCGTCATTCTTGATGGATAAACTCCAAACATTCAACCCCACTGGATGAAATGAATGGTCATCATCCTTGATGGATACACTCCAAACTTTCAACCCCACTGGATGAAATGAATGATGGAATGATGAAATGATGGACAAACACCAAAAATATATGTCTAGTTAGTTATCTGGTGGTGTAACATCCTTGCACTCCGGATATGTCCATAGTTGCTCAGATCTTCCCCCTAATAGATGCCAGCAGTTTGGCAGCTAGTAGTGCCAGTTTTGCATTGGTTCATAGGTTGACGAGGCCCCTTATATTCCCGTACCAATTCTTACTCCCAATATTTGCCTGGTTCTCCCCGTGTTGGTAACTTACGGGGTATGTGAGCCGGTCCCTCAGAAAGCAATGGCAAACTACTGAGCATAATCTTGCCAAGAAATCAACAATCAGCTGAAAGATGCTGATATTGACAGCTATGTCCTGTAAAAGGATATGCGAACAAAACAAAAAATATTTGCCTAGCAACGCTGTAGGGTGTGTTAAAGGGACCTTTTCTATCTTAAAACTGTATGTCAGCCGGTCAGCAATGGCAAACTACTAAACTAAACTTGCCAAGAAATCACAAACAGCCAAAAATGCTGGGTTTGGCTGTGATGTCCTGTAAAGGATATACAACTAAATAACCTACCTAACTACCTAACCTAACTACCTACCTACTTCTACCCTAGCTACTACCTGCCTGCCTACCCACCCAGCCACCACCCTATGGCTGTTTACAATCTAGAGTGGTTATCTATCCCCAGAAGTGGCAAATCATCCATCCAGAAAGTGGTCTTCCATAAAGTGTCACCAAATGAAACTCTGTTTTTGGAGAGCACAAATAAGATTGTCAAAGACGGTGAGTGCCATGTACCACCTGTTAATGTTTAATGTGTGTGTTAGAAAATATTTTGTTTCAGCCTCATGATCAAATCCAGAGAAGGAAAATGCCATGGCGCCTGAACATTTGAATGAATCGCCAAATGTATTCTTAGCCAGTATTTGCAACAACAAAATTCTGCAGGCTCCCAATAACAAGGGGCTGGCTCTTGAATTTAGTTTTTTTTTTAACTGGTCATTAATGATAATTTTTATCTACACCATCAGCAGCAGTCACTGCATCATTTTCATTTTAAGACCACTGACTTTGTTATCACTTCATTATCATTGGGACTGAGGTGGTGGTACGGGAAGAATATCGGTAGAGTCGGTCCTGAATACCAGGGAGTGAAATCTGTGGAGATGCAGGGATGCCTGTGTCAGTTGGTAGGCTACATGATGATGATGATGATCACTGGGACTGTGATTATTTGTTTTTAATGAATCGTCACTTCAAACACTCCCGTCTTCTTTTGTTTGTTTGAAATTTGTCTATATCTGCAATGTTGTCTCTTGTATGAATTTCTGTTTTATGGCCTGACTCTCTATGACCTGACACCCCTGACATCTGAGAAGGACCTCCGGTCGTTGTGTTTGGACCGTTTTGAGGCATAGAGCCAGTACTGTACCTGTCTGTGGGTCCATAACAGGGCGAGCACTGTAATGTTTTGCAGTAATAAGAAAATTTATGGTGTGCTTGCATGGCCTCCTGATTGCTGTGGTGTGTCTCCTGGCTGGTTGCCTCCATCTTCAGCACCTTTCACTTTACCAGAGTAGACTTACTCACGTTTCGATATGTACACATGTGTCTGTGACATATATGTAAATACATACATATCTAGTGTAGTCTGGTTCGTCGTCGCCCACTTCTCCTGGTAGTTAAAACAGTTCTGCCACATGAAGGCCGAGCGTTTTTTTTCTGCCAAAGGTGATGAATGCACAAGCCAGAGTAACTAACCGGTACCTGGAAAGGACTAATGAGAGTAGAACAATATATATATAATGAGACAGACTGTTCTTTAGTCATGTTATGAAAAGGAAGGCAGTGGGAAACATCGTGATGACCAGAAAGATCAGTGACAGAAGAGGAAGGGATAGACTGAGAGAAATTATGTTGGGTGGACTGGAATGGTGCTAGGAAATGCAAGAGGTCTGCATCTGGTCTAGGATGGAAGCTCTGACAGGCGGCCAATTGGAGCTTTGCTTTGTTGGTCCGTCAACTTCTGCAGCTTGTCTCGTTCCAAAATTATTGATGTTAGCCTTTCCTCTGGAATAAACTAGGCAGGCCGAGAGAGTGATCATGCTGCACGGGCAACACATGGTCTCTAAATTCAGCCCAGGCTTTGTGCTATGGAGATGTATATCTCCATTTTACAAACTGTCGTCTATCAAAATGACAATGTGCCAGTCATATTCAGAGCACAAATTGACAGAGACCTGTAAAGATAACACCAGTTGGCAAGGTATGTGATGATGATGATAGTGATAATTCTGTGATGATGATAATGATGGCTCTGATGATGATAATGATGATGATGATGGCTCAATGATGATGACTCTATGACGATGACGCTATGATAATGGTAATGATGACTCTATGATGATGATGATGACTCTATGATGATGATGATGATGGCTCTATGATGATGATAATGATGATGATAATGATGACTCTATGACGATGATGCTATGATAATGGTAATGATGACTCTATGATGATAACGCTGTGATAATGGTAATGATGACTCTATGATAATGATAATGATGGTTCTATGATAATTATAATGATGACTCTATGATAATGATGACTCTATGATGATGATAATGATGACTATGATGATGATAATGATGACTGTGACTCCAATGTTAAAAAATAAAACAACCCAGTAATCCATCAACACAAATAATTTTGTTTTTGTCTGCAGATATTTCCAACTCATCATTTGTTCAGTTTCAAATCTGGGACATACCTGGCCAGATTGACTTTTTTGACTCGACCTTCGACTCAGAATACATCTTTGGGGGTTGCGGGGCCCTCATCTTTGTCATCGATGCTCAGGATGACTATATGGAGGCCTTGTCACGGCTGCAGATGGCGGTCACGCGGGCCCACAAGATTAACGAGAACATCAAGTTTGAAGTGTTCATCCACAAAGTGGATGGGTTATCGGATGATAACAAGATAGAGACGCAGCGTGATATCCTACAGAGGGCTACAGATGAATTGGCGGATGCTGGCATGGATAATATCCGGCTGAGGTAGGGGTCATTTGTTGTATAGATCATCATCATTATCATGTGCCTTGCCTGCTGGCGTAGATGTTCATGTCTTTCCACAAATCTTGGTAACCTGGGTCAACTCTGCCACCGTCTGTCCATCCATCATCATTTCTCTTGGTCTGCCTCTGCCTTTTTTCCCACTGATCTTTCCTGTTTGTACAATATTTTCTAATGCCTCTCTTCTCATCACATGACCAAAGAATGCTCTTTGTCTCTACAGTTGTATATAATGATCTAGTTTCATTGGCCTTTTTCTAGCAATCGTCGTTAGTCACTCTGGCAGTTTAATGCATTTGCAACTTTTGATTGTCTGAGGAACATATCTCCATTGCTTCCAAGCTTTACCTGATTTGTTCAGTAATATTCATGATTTATTGCCATACCGCAAAATAGGTTCTATACAACCTTGCTTACACGGGAGATGGTCGTGCACCTGTAGGACCAGGTAGAGAAGGTGGGGGAACAGATTGAGAACCCATATGTCGAAAGAATGAGATTGCGGAGGATCTGCAGGGGTTCTGGAAGAATCTCAAAACTGAGAGGGAAGACCAGGAGAACTTTCATTCAGATAGCAGTGGAAACGATTAGTAGCGTGACTTTTTACTGGTTATTAAACGTGGGGACAGAGCACGTATGGGTGCAATGATATCGGTTCTTAGCTCAACTTTACCAACTCAACTTACATTCAGTGATACTGACTTATTTGCCATATATATATATGTAAAGAGATGTTTCTACACTGTAAGTTTAACCAAGAGGACAGACATGCAGTCTATTACCTGGTATATGTCACCGGGAAACTGTGGTGGCATAGTAGCTAGATACGCGCCTGCCAGCCTGGAGCTCATTAATGTGTATCCCCATCAGAGCAGATAAAAAAAAAAGTTTTGTGGGCTCTCAATTTGACCTAGCCTAAAATGTGCACCAGGAAATGTTTTGGGAAGTGGAGGTGGCCAGGGTCATACTAAGCGCATCATGCACTGAGTGCCAGTTGGCTTATACAAATATGGACCTAGAACTATATGTGCAATGTGGCTAAAGGCATGAAAAATGGTTCGTTTAATTTGGTTTAAATGTGAATATTTCACTGAATCTTGACTTGTCTGGCACCTTGCTATTTTGACAGACGATAGTTTGTAACATGGAGTTACATGTGCGAGTTGTTGGCTTGTCGAGACCCCTGTTTGTTCCACTTTTCACGTGGGGCAGTGAGGAGCATTTTGTGGCACAGGAATGGAGCATAATGGGGACGACCCGTTGCCGTGAAGTTGGAACCGCGACTGACTGACTGACTGACTAACTAACTAAATAACTAACATAACACAAAATCTAGGCTAAATTTAGAGATCATGGTTGCCCATGCAGCATGATCCCTCTCTCAGCCTGCCTAGTTTACTTCAGAGGAAAGGTAATAACATTACATCTGGAATAAGACAAGCTGCTGGATCAGCAAAGCAATGCACTATCTGTCTGACTGTTGGAGCTTCCATCCTAGACCAGTTGCTGGCCAAGGCTTAGGACCTGGTCTGTTTTGCATGATATAGTCTTTAGGTTGCATTTCCTCGCACTAGGGTAGGGCTTGTACTCTCTCAATTGCACTCCTGCGCTTGAAGACAGTTGGCACAATGTGGGATGTTGGGTTTGGTGAGTGCTGCCCAACATTCAGCGCTAACAGAAAGCAGCTACTACTGCCTACTATCATACAGTAGCTCAGTAATATCTGGCTAAGATCTGATAAGATCACTTGAATCTAGTCTAGCAAATACTGAACAAATGTTAATATTTCACCGAATCTAGTCCAGCGAATACTGAACAAATGTTAATATTTCACTGAATCTAGTCTACTGAATACTGAACAAATGTTAATATTTCACTAAATCTAGTGTACTGAATAATGAACAAATGTTAATATTTCACTAAATCTAGTCTACTGAATAATGAATAAATGTGAATATTTCACTGAATCTAGTCCAATGAATACTGAACAAATGTTAATATTCTCACTGAATCTAGTTCAGCGAATACTCAACACATGTTAATATTTCACTACATCTAGTCCAGCGAATACTGAACAAATGTTAATATTTCACTGAATCATAGTCCAGCGAATACTGAACACATTTTAATATTTCACTGAATCTATTCCAGCGAATACTGAACAAATGTTCAAGGAATGTTGCCATCAACCCTAACGCCAGGTTGGTTTCCTAGACAATTTTACATTCAAGTAGTTTGCCATGGCTTTCTGAACGAGACATGAATGTTTAAATCCATAAATGTTCGATGTGTGGATTGAACTCACAACACTAGGTCAGTGCCCCGGATGTTTGATTGCATTAAGTTCCGCGGCATCGCTGACCTCTCCAGTGCGTTCTATAGAACTAAATCAGATGAGGCAAATATTTGAATCCTTTTTTATTTTTGCCAGAAATGCACAGCACATAGTCATTGTGTTTGAAGTTGTTGTTGATTTAATTGGTGACTTATTGTGCCAGGAGGATTCAAATGAAAACCTTAAAAGTGTGATGGAAATTACAATAACCACGCCATTGTCTTGTAACCTGTCAATATTGTTGTTAAGGATGTCCAGAGTTTTTTGACATGCACCAAAGAGGAGAAGTGTTCTGTTATCTATTTGTATTGATCAATGAAGGGGTGAAACCAGTAGAAATTCATCGGTGAATGAAGGTCCAGTATGGCGATTCATGCCTGTCAGTCCAGCAAGTGTATGAGTTTAGTAAGAAGTTATAAAACGGCGTGACTTCTGTCAGGTACACCGAGTAGTGACGCCAAGAGTTGTTACACAGGCGACCAAGAGAATTTTTTTTCTACAGTATTCCAAGCACTTAATCGGCTCTGGAGGACTTGCATTGAAAGCAGTGGTGACTGCATAAAAAAATGATACATGTGTTCTTTACTTTTTCAGGATATATTCACCACACAAGAAAATTTAAGTTTTCATTTGAAACCCCCTTTTATTTGATGTTGTCAATTGTATTCCGATTCATTTTTCCAGTTTGATATTGCCAAATTAATTTTATTTGATGTTTCCAAATTTATTTTATTTGATGTTGCCAAATTTATTTTATTTGATGATGTCAAATTTATTTTATTTGATGTGTGCCAAAATTTATTTTATTTGATGTTGCTGATTGTACTCCGTTTGTTGCTAGTTTGACATGGCCAAATTTATTCCATTTGATATTGTCAAATTTATTGTATTTGATGTTGCAGATTTTATTCCGTTTGCTGTTGCCGATTTTATTTTGTTTGATGTTGCCAGTTTGGTTCTGTTTGATGTTGCCAGTTTGATTCCATTTGATGCTACTGATTTACCTGATGTCTGATCTGTTCTTGACCACAGTTTCCACCTGACCAGCATCTACGATCACTCCATATTTGAAGCCTTCAGCAAAGTTGTACAGAAACTCATACCCCAGCTTCCGGTGCTGGAGAATCTGCTAGACATTGTTATCTCTGTGAGTAGAGTAGCCTTGGTTATTCTCAACTCTAAGTAGGTGCCTCGATGTAGATCCACTTCGGGTGTGCCATAATATAACATATTGAGAATTTACACGAGGTATTTAATTTAGCTCGTTAACATTAACCGTAACACCAACAAAGTCTCACGCAATGAATTTGATAATGAAATAACGACATGGCTCCAGTGAAGATTTACCACCTTTTTATTTGGTGTTGCAGCATAAGAACATACAATTTCAGTGTCACTATAGCGCTTCCGTCCACCGGGATAACATCTATTTAAGTATCCACAGTTAATATGGTTAATGCCTTTATCCTTCACCTCAACGCCCAGCCTATTTTCATTCCACTGCTCTTTCGATCCTAGCCGTTACGTTCATGATAGATTCATCTAGTTTTCGGTCCACTGTTCTTAGATCCGTAGTTTCTTCTCAAAAAATGCCTCCTCTTGTTATCCACTTGAAGATCAAGTACACTTGCATCCAAATATCCAATTGCCACACGACTTTGGTTCCACAATCAAAAAACACATCCAGTCTTGAAGATGGCACCACAGCGTATGTTTCTTTGTTGTCGAGTGACGTATCTCGTCTCCCTTAGTTTCTTTGTGCACTATCCACTTTGGTGCATACTTAGGAAAAATCCCTTTATCCTCTCTCTCTATCCTGTGTTGCTGTAATAGCTATATGACAGTAGGTTTATCATTATATACTCATTTCTGTAAGTGTCGTCTCTGTGGCGAAGGGGTTACGGGGTGTTCGAAACACAGCTGTAGGCATTTTGGCAGCAGAGCACCTTGCGTTGGTTTTTTAAAATAAAATTACATGGGTGCCGGTCGTTCAGAAAGCAATGGCAAACTACTGAATGTAAACTAAGAGATCACAAACAACCAAAATATGCCGAGGTTGACTGCTACATCCTGTAAAGCATATGCAGCTAACTCTGTAAGTAGATTATCATTATTTGCTCATTTCTGTTAGTAGATTATCAATATATATACTCACCTCTGTAACTAGATTATCATTATATACTAATCTCTGTTACCAAGGAAATCCCATGTGTCAGACTAAGAAGGAGAGTGAGACTAGGAACATGGAATGTAAGAAGTCTGTATGAGGGAAAGCTTAAAATAGTATGTGATGAGATTGAGAGGTTAAATATTAACATTTAAAAAAATAGTGAACATTGCAGGAGAAGCAAGGGCCATTTTACAACTGAAAATGGAAGTCTGTTCATATATTCTGGTAGGAGATGTCAGAGGCCAGAGCTGAGTGGCATTTTGTTTAGATAAAATAACTAAAACCTTTAATTGGATACAACCCAGTTAGTGATGGAATCCTCACTGTCAGACTTAAAGGCCATCCAAAAAAACAACAACTCTCATACAGATATATGGCACCTGCTTCAACAGCAGAGGAAGACGAAATTGGAGATTTTTACAGCACACTACAAGACACATTACATAAGATTGGTCATAATGACATAACAATAATAATGGGAGATTTTAATGCAAAAGTAGGTGCAGGAAGAGCTGAAAATGAGAGACACGTTTTAGGAAAATTTGGATTGGGAAATAGAAATGATGCTGGTAACAAATTAATTGAATTTTGCACAGAAAATGAGTTAACGATAGCCAACACAATTTTTAAACAATACCCAAGAAGACTCTTCACGTGGAAGTCCCCAGACAGTACTACCAAAAACCAGATAGATTATATTTTAATACAAAGAAGATGGAGATCAAGCATAACATTAGCAAAAACCTTATGAAGTGAAGACTGTTACAGATCATCAGTTATTTGAAACAGATGTGAAAGTAAAACTCAAAAAGCTTGCCAGAGGACCAAAGCCACTTCGTTTTGATCTCACTAAAATACCAGATGCATACACCATAGAAACTACTGAACATAACACTTGCCTAGTACATCAACAGCAGCTGAAAAATGCTGGTGTTGACTGCAATGTCCTGTAAGGGATATGCAACATTAAAAAAAACAACAACATAGAAGTCAGGAATCGTTTTGGGGTCGTGATGTCTATACAGGTGGAATTAACACCTGATGAATTGACAGTACAAGCCAGAGATATCTTGATAACTGCAGCCATAAGACTTAATTGCGACCAAGAAAAAGCAACATAAGCCATAGATTACATCAGACACTGTTAGAATTAATAAAACAACAAAAGGAATTGAAACAGAAAGGAGATGAATCTGATAACAGCAGGATGAAGTATAAATCTTTAACTCAAGAAATAAGAAAGAACACAAGAAAGGACAAAAATCTATATATACAAGATTGCTGTACTGGAATAGAATTGACAAGAAATGTTCAACCTCAATTAAATGTTATCTGTGACAAGTTGGGAAATACCTTAACAGAATCTAAACAAATTCTAGAAAGATGGCGAGAATACTGCAGTGGAATGTATGATATGCATCACATTGAGGATATGAATGAGATACATAAACCAATGGCAGCAGAGACAGAACCTGAGCCCTCATTAGTTGAAATTGCACGGGCAATAAAGAACCTGAAGAATCGTAAATCACCTGGTTGTGATGAGATACCAGCTGAACTAATTAAAGCAGGAGGAGAAGAAAGCATACAAATCACGCATTATGTAAAAAGACATGGAAATATGGTATATGGCCAAAAGATTGGAAGAGAACTATCTTCATTCCAATATCAAAAAAGGGCAACCTGAAATTATGCACCAACTATAGGACTGTTGCCCTGATCAGTCATGCAAGTAAAATTCTACTAAAAATCATAATGGGAAGACTTCGTAAGAAAATTGAAGAAGAAATTAACGTGGTTCAAGCTGGATTTAGACAAGGAAGAGGAACAAGAGATCACATACTCAACATGCGTTTAATAATAGAGAAGTGCAGAGAATTTAATGTAAACCTATTCTCATGTTTTGTGGATTATTCAAAGGCATTTGACTGTGTACAACATCAGAAACTTTGGGAAATCTTGAGGAATATGGGCTGTCCATCACATGTAATACAACTCATAAAAATGCTCTATCTAAACCAACAAGCAGCGGTTAGAATAGATGGCGAGACATCAGATTGGTTTGACATCAAGCAAGGAGTCCGTCAGGGCTGTGTGCTGTCCCCCTATTTGTTTAACCTGTACTGCCGAAAATGCAATGAGAAATACCCAGAGATGATATAAACAGGAGGCAGTATGATGCCCTAAATATCGGTGGTCATGAAATACCAGAGATTCGATATGCTGATGATACAGTATTGCTATCCACATCACAGACTGGTATAGAAAACTTAATAACCTCAACCCAATTGAATAGTGAAAATCACAACTTATATCTTAACATAGCAAATACAAAGATAATGCATACAGATAAAACTACTATGGAGAAAGAAATGTATGTTAATGAGGAAAAATTGGAAGTGGTGGAACATTTTGGATATCTTATGTCATTGATTACCAACAACTGGTAATACAATGAAAGAAATTAAAAGACAAATTTCTATTGCTCTTCAAAGACTAAAACAACTGAACAAATTGTGGAGTAGGGCGGACAGATGGAACTACAAACATTAGAATGTTAAAAGTCGACAGGGTCGACTTCATAGCACCGGGTTTTATCCCATATGGCTCGGTCTCTTTCCGCAGCGCGGAAAGCGTCGCATAAAGCACGAGCTCCGTAGCTCTAGCGACGACCCACAGGAGTCTCCGAAAAATTTAACTCGTGAACCGAAGGACGCGGCCCGGAATCGAACCCACAACCTTCGGAGCCCGAGTTAAATGGCTTGACCACTTCGCCACGAAGACTCCCTATTAGAATTTTAAGAGCATGCATCTTTCCTATTGCAACATACGCCTGTGAGACCTGAACACTTACCAAACAAGCTGAACAGCGCATAAATGCCTTTGAATATAAATGTTACAGACAAGTTCTATATTATTATATATAACATCCCATCCCATCCCATCCCATCCCACCAATATGGCAGTGATAATCAACATTGACCCGGCTCCCAGGTCGACCCAGCCAAAAACGAGTACCAGAAAGTGCCCATGGAAGTAAATGCGACACTGCCCCCCACCTCCCATGCAGCGCTGATTGGTCTACACAACCTAGCTCCAGCACCATATACCCATTGTGCCCTCCGTGTAAAAGGGTCTTTGACTTACCTAGAGGAGCATGTGGCCAAGTGGCTAGAACACCAGGCTCACATTCGGGGGACCCAGGTTCGAATCCTAAGTAACGTCACCGATTTTTTTTCTGTTGGGGGAAAAAACAACAACCCTGACTTGCACAGTTCGTGGCGACTGCATTAGCCAGGTGGACTTAATTCCTCAGCCTCAAGACCACACCCCCCCCCCCCCCCCCCCCTCCCCTCCGTCCTGACTGGCACCTAGCCGTCTTACAGATGATAGTTTGTAAAATGGAGTTATACCTCTCCACAATACAAAACCTGGGCTTAATGTAGAGACCATATGTTGCCCATTGAGCTTGATCCCTCTCTTGGCCTGCCTAGTCTACTCCAGAGGAAAGGTAACACCAATACATCTGCAACTAACTTTAACTAACTTAGTTTACTTACATCCCTAATTATGAGAATGTGAGTCTCGCCCATGTCATGACGTGCTGACGGTAATTTTCATAAATATTTTCCTGAAACAGAACTCCAAGATCGAGAAGGCGTTCTTGTTTGACGTCGTCAGTAAAATCTACATTGCCACCGACAGCTCTCCGGTGGATATGCAGTGTTACGAGTTGTGCTGCGATATGATCGATGTTGTTATTGACATGTCTTGTATTTATGGGTGAGTATGTGCTGTTGATATGAGGTTCCCAAGAGTTCTGGGGTAGAGGATTGGATTCCTAGCTTTATTAGGTATTGCCCAAAAACAAAAGGCAGTTTGAGTGTATGCTGCATATTCTAAATTTTCCTGTCCCAATCAGTGCACAGTGTGTTGACCATTCTTCCTGTGCACCAATCTATGCACTGTGTGATTGGCTATTCTTCATGTGCACCAACCAATGCACTATGTGTGATTGGGTATTCTTCCTGTGCACCAACCAGTGCACTATGTGTGATTGGCTATTCTTCTTGTGCACCAACCAGTGCACTCTGTGCACCTGCATCTGGAGTGCCAGGATAATAATTCATAATGAACAGTTTAGTTTTTATTATGTTCCTAACTATATGATGGTTGATGGACGTGCTGGTGAAGTTGATAACGAACTCTCCTGGTAATGTCATGGGAACGGTTCGATGCTGGGGTTTGTCGCTTGCACAGTGAGGGAAAGACTGGCTGCCTCTTCTTCCTTGTTCTAGGCTTACAAAATGGCATTATCACAACACAGGCCCCTATCAGCAAACTGTTACTGGACGATTAAACAATTCGCAAGATTCCGAGATTTCAGTTTGCTGATGGTCTTTTAAAATTGCACTTCAGAAAAGAAAAAGTATCTTATGCAATAAGTCACTGTTATTGAATGTAAGAAAGAGAGTGCTGAAATGTTATCTAGAACCTCTTTTGCTGTATGGCAGCAAATCATGGAATGTGAATGGACAAATTAGGAAGCGTTTAGAAGCAGTGAAGATATGATTTATGTGGCAAATGTTGTAAATACCCTGGAGTGCCGAAGTAACTAACAGTGATTGCCTGAAGGAGGCTAATGACACTAGAACATTATATACAATAAGAAAGAGACAAACAGCTTTCTTTAGTCATGTGATGAGAAGACAGGTGTTGGAAAGATCAGTGGCAAAGAGGCAGAGGCAGACCAAGAGAAATGATGCTGGGAGGACTTAGACGCTGGCACAGAGGAATATCATCAGCAGAGTTGATCCAGAACACCAAAGACCGAGATCTGTGGAGAGTCACGGACACGTACGCCAGCTGGCAGGGTACGTGGTGATGATGATGAATGGTCTAGTAAAGCACAATGAAAGTTCCTCTTCTCTTAGTAATGCTGTAAATATAACAGAAGACATAGTGAACGACTAAACATACTCCATGTCCCTCAACCTAGGATAGACTTATATAAAACAAGCTTAGCATACTCTGCCGCTCAGCTGTAGAAGTCTTCCAAAATTAATCAAAGACACCACCAATCACTATACATACAGTCACAACCTGTTTGAACACTACCTCACTACAGACTACATGCCCCCTGAAAAAGAAAAAAGAAAAAATAATAAAATAATAATGACAACCAGTATAATAAAAATTCTCTGTGTATGGTTCATTACACCTACCTTAGGTAATCATAATTGCCATGTCAAAAACTTGTTTTAGTGAGTCATGTATTATTAATTATTGTGCATTTTAATGCATTTTCTTCTATTACTGTATAAGATTAGCTGCACGGCATAAGTGATCTATGAATGAAATAATGTATGAGAGCAGAGAGATAAGAAGGACAGAATGTCAGGCAGGCCTGCGTGCCCAATTCTTAACCCTTTGAAAATATTTTGTTTGTTCTGTATTCTCATTGTAACATCTCTATCTGTTCCCCCGTCTTTGTGTCCATCATCACCATGTGCCATGCTGACAAGCGTGGACAGTCATGTTATGCCATCTCACTTGATCACCAGAGTTGTGGATCAGTGCTATGTTCTTGTCTCGACCATGCTATGTGGTCAAGACATCCAGATATTTACTTCTCTGCCTTCTCCTTGTTCTTTTCCCCTCAATCTTCGCAGTTGTCACCAAGTTCTCAGTTTATGTCTTCTCATAACGTGTCCAAAAGTTATGGCTGTCTACGTCTAATTTCTCTAATCAATTTACAGTTTTCATTTGCTTCTTGTAGGACTTGCTCATTGCTTGTTCTGTGTGTCCGTGGTATTCTTTGCATTTTTCTCAGAAACCACATTTCCACCGCCATTAGATGTTTTTCAGCTTGTCTGCTCACTGTCCATGGTTCTATCCATACAAAAGTACAGATTCTATAAAGCATTTCAAGATTTCCTTGCAGTTGACATCTTTTTATTGGTCAGTATGTTTTCTATCTTTCAAAAGGCTACCTTTGCCATAATGATTCTTGTGTTATCTAATTTAAAAAAAAATTTCATTACTGCATTTCAGTGGTGGAAGGGGGGGGGGGGGTCTTGAGCCTGAGGAATTAAGGCCGCCTGGCTAGTGCAGTCGCTGTGAACTGTGCAGGTTGGGATTTCAAATCATCGGCCACAGAAAAAAAAAATCCATCACCTTCCCAAGGATTCGAACCCAGGTTTCCCAAATGCATCTTGGAGTTTTGTCCACTTGGCCAGATGCTCCTGAAGTATGTTTGTGTGATTGCACACCGTGAAGTAAGGTTTCATCAAGGGAGATCAGGTTATCATCTGCTTAGCTTATTCTCATTATCTTTGTTATTAACTTAATGACTTGACGATGTTAACTAACCATGCTGCTCTGAAAGTGTTGTAACTGTCTTGCATTCTTCATGTTGACAGCGTGCGGGACGACGGGGCGTTTGACAATGAGTCTGCCTCGTTCATCAAGCTCAACTCCAGCACAATTCTGTTCCTGCGAGAGGTCAACCGACACCTGGCCTTGTTGTGTATACTCAGGGAGGATGGATGTGAGAACAGAGGTAAGGCACATCCTATGGCAGGGGCTTTCTGGAATATTCCTGTTTCCTCAACACTCTTGTAGTATATAGTCATTGGTAACATTTATCATTATTATCACATTGGGAGTCACAACTCCAGCGAAATCTTCGTGGTGAAGTGGTCAAGCCGTCTGACTCAGGCTCCGAAGGTGGGTTCGAATCCAGGCGGGTCATGAGTGCATTTTTTCTGAGACTCCCGAGGGTCGTCGCTGGAGCTACGGAGTTCGTGCTTCGTGTCACGCTTTCAGCAGCCTGCCCTGCAGAAAGAAACTGAGCCATATGGGATAAACCCGGTGCAATAAAGTCGACCCTGTTGGCTTTTAAGTGACTTTTTAAATATTATTATCACATTAGAAGAAGACAGTCCAGATTCTTGGGGCATGTCAAGGGGAAAGCATGAGTATGTCATAACAATAGGAAAGTTGGAGGGGAAAAGAAGCAGGGGAAGATCAAGAAAGAAGATACTGGACAGTATGACATTATTTCATGGAGGAACATCAGTATCAGAAATGATGTTCAGCACGTGAGATAGTCAGCTGTGGAGAGACATGATCACTGCAGCCACACAGCAAGGACTATAAGCAGAAGAAAATTTATCCTGTGGCAAATGTTTATTTGAAAGTTTCACAAGTTAGGCATTCACATATATTAGGTCATGACATTTGTGAAGTAGGACTCTGAAGAAAGGCCAGACGGACACATAAGCAGACTGCTACTGGTACCAGTAGTATTGGGACTCTTCACTGGCTGGTGAAGATGAGGGCGGAGCACTATTGGAATGTCCCAAGTGCTGTGATGTTAGCACGTGACTAAACTAAACTTATTTATGAAGGCTGTTGGAGTGTGTTGAGAGAGTGGATTGGCTGGCTTCTAAAGTGCCTGGAACTCATCGGGGCCAAGGCGGCGGCATAACTAGCAGCCTAACTAGCTGACTGACTAGCTAGCTAGCTAACTAGCTGCCTAACTGGCTAACTATTTAACTAACTAGCCGATTGACTAGCTAGCTAGTTTAACTAGCTGCCTAACTGGCTAACTAACTATTTAACTAACTAACTGACTAGCTAACTGACTAAATAGCTAGCTAACTAACTATCTGCCTAACTGGCTAACTAACTATTTAACTAACTAGCTGCCTAACCGGCTAACTAACTATTTAACTAACTAGCTGATTGACTAGCTAGCTAGCTATCTGTCTGCCTAACTGGCTAACTAACTATTTAACTGACTAACTAGCTAACTAACTGACTAGCTAGCTAGCTAGCTAACTATCTGCCTAACTAGCTAACTAACTATTTAACTAACTAGCTGATTGACTAGCTAGGTAGCTAATTATCTGCCTAACTAACTAGCTGACTGACTAGCTAGCTAACTATCTGCCTAACTGGCTAACTATTTAACTAAATAGCTGACTGACTAGCTAGCTAACTAACTATCTGCCTAACTGGCTAACTATTTAACAAACTATCTGCCTAAATGGCTAACTATTTAACTAACTAGCTGACTGACTAACTATCTGCCTAACTGGATAACTATTTAACTAGCTGACTGATTAACTGGCTAATTAACTATTTAACTAACTAACTGATTAACTAGCTAACTAACTATCTGCCTAACTGGCTAACTAACTACTAACTAATTAACTATCTGCCCAGGTAATTAGCTATCTAACTGTGTAACTTGCTAGGTAACTACTAACTTGCTAACCTGCTAGCTAACTGACTAACTTGCTAACTAATTAGCTAATTGATAGACTTGCTAATAAGCTAGCTAACTGATTAGCTAACTTGCTAACTAACTAACTTGCTAATTAGATAACTGACTGACTAGCTAACTAATTGACTGATTTGCTAACTAGATAACTAACTTGATAGCCAACTAACTAGCTAACTGACTCACTTGATAGCTAACTAGCTAAGATCTAACATGAATACATTTAACCTCTATCCGGGAATTTCACCGACACTGTATAATTTTATTTTCAGGAATTATCGAATACAATTTCAAGTGTTTCAGAAATGCTATTCAGGAAGTTTTTGTTGCTAGAAACAAACAGACTATCAAAAGTACCGGACACCCGCAGATGGACAAACTGGTCAACCTGCAAGAGGAGGAGTCCCTGGCCAAAGGACAGAATGGGCTGTTGAGTTCGGTGGGGCCCGGACACTCACACCTGAATGGATCCACAGTTAAAGATGGCGACATTGATTAGGGAGTGCTGTACAAATATTTATACAGATGTGAACATATGGTGTGTTTGTGTGTGTGCATCTGTATTGTATGTGTGCATCTGTATTGTATGTGTTGGAATGGCAAGATTGTACATTTGTCTGTTTCTTTTTTGTTTCTTTTTTTTTCCCCCCCTGGAAGATGGCGGAGCGATCCGATTATTGTACCTTTCGGTCTATTGCAAAATTATATTGCTGTCATCATCATCATCGTCATAACCACCACCATCTTTTTGCAGCATAAGATGGTTTTTCTGCTGTTGATGATCGTCTGTTCTGGTTTAGCTTCAGCAGTTGTATCCACATCATGATGTGTTGAAGGAGCAGCCGTCTGTTTTTGAGAAATCATTTAGGTCAAGTGGTTAGCTGAGTGGGTTAAAGGAACAGCTGAGTGGGTTAAAGTATCTGTTGAGTTGGTTAAAGTAACAGCTGAATGCATCAGATTAACAGCTGAATGCATCAAAGCAACAGCTGAATGCATTAAGGTAACAGTTGAATGCATCAAAGTAACAGCAGTATGCATCAAAGTAACAGCTGTATACATCAAAGTAACAGCAGTATGCATCAAAGTAACAGCTAAGTTGGTCAAGCAACTGAAGTGGGTTAAAGTAACAACTTAGTGGATTAAAGTAACAATTGAGCAGGTGGAATTACAAATGGTGTTGGTTAAAGTAATAATCAAGTGGACTGAAGTAACAATAATGTTGGTTGAAGTAATAATCAAATATTGTGTTTTAGTATTGTGTGTATGACGGGAGCGCATATGGGAGGGTACAAACCTTATCCTGGCACGAGGAAATGCAACCTAAAGACTAAATGTCATGGTAGGGCAGACCAGGCCCTAAGCCTTGGTCAGCAGCTGGTCTGGGATCGAAGCTCTGACAGGCATACAGTTAAAGCATCGCTTTGCTGATCTGGCAGCTTCTGCAGCTGGCCTTGTTCCAGATGTATTGGTGGTACCTTTCCTTTGGAGTAAACTAGACAGGCCGAGAGTGGGATCATGCTGCATGGGCAACATATGGTCTCTACAATTTAGCCCAGGCTGTGTGCTATAGAGAGGTATAACTCTACAATTTAGCCCAGGCTGTGTGCTATAGAGAGGTATAACTCTACAATTTAGCCCAGGCTGTGTGCTATAGAGAGGTATAACTCTACAATTCAGCCCAGGCCTTGTGGCTATATAGAAGTATAACTCTACAATTCATCCCAGGACATGTGACTATAGAGAGGTATAACTCTACAATTCAGCCCAGGCTGTTTGCTATAGAGAGGTATAACTCTACAATTCAGCCCAGGCTGTGTGCTATAGAGAGGTATAACTCTACAATTCAGCCCAGGCCTTGTGGCTATATAGAAGTATAACTCTACAATTCATCCCAGGACATGTGACTATAGAGAGATATAACTCTACAATTCAGCCCGGGCTTAGTGCTATAGAGAGGTGTGACTCCATATTACAAACTATCGCCTGTCGCGACGACCAGGTAACAGTGCATGTCCTTGATGAAAGAGATGGCTGGTGCCTGGATAGTGCTAAGATTTAGTGTTTCACTGTGGGTCAGTGGTCTCCTATACCTGTAAGGGAATAATCACAGCAGCTTCTACAGTAGTTGTGTATGTTTTCAGGAATCAGTTCTAACATGAGTCAGATTGTGTATATTTTCAGACGTGAGTTGTAAGATGATTTGGAATTGTGCATATTTTCAGGAGTCAATTGTAAGTTCATTTGACATTGTGCATATTTTCAGGAGTCAATTGTAAGATGACTCTGAATTGTGTATATTTTCAAGAGTTAATTGTAAGATGATTTGGAATGGTGTGTGTTTTAAGGAGTCGATTGTAAGATGATTCAGAATTCTGTGTGGTTTCAGGAGTCGGTTGTAAGATGATTTGGAATTGTGTATGTTTTGAGGAGTCATTTGTTGTAAGATGATTCAGAATTGTGTGTTTTCAGGAGTCAGTTGTAAGATGATTTGAAATTCTGTGTGTTTTCAGGAGTCCGTTGTATGATGATTTGGAATTGTGTATGTTTTCAGGAGTCAGTTTTAAGTTAATTCAAAATTTTGCATTTTTTCAGAAGTCAGTTGTAAGATTATTTGAAATTCTGGGTGTTTTCAGGAGTCAGTTGTAAGATGTTTTGAAATTCTGGGTGTTTTCAGGATTCAGTTGTAAGGTGATCTCAGCTGCTGGTTGCTTGATTGTGTCTGACCAGAGCCATGGAGAGGATTGAACGGCAAGAGGGCCGACTTTATTGCGTTGACCTTTAACCCTTCTAGCTCGGTCCTCTCAGCAGATCATCTAACGCCTGCCGATGGCGAGGGACAGCGCATGAACCCTGTTGCCACAACGATGATATTGAACCACTATATCAACCCTGGTGCACGGAACCCACTGTATAAACCCCAGTAGACTGAACCCACTACATTGAACCCAGATGGGTCCCACTGTACAAACACATTTGATTGAAATAAGTATATAAACTTCAATAGCCTTATACGGTATAAGCTATCATGTTGAGTTGAGCTGAGAACCGACATCACTGCACTCAGGACATTCCCATACGTGATCCGTCCTCTCGTTCAACAGCCAGCGAAGAGTCATACTACTAATCTGATTGAAAGTTCTCCTGGTCTTCACTCTCAGTTTTGAGATTCTTCCAGAACCCCAGCCGATCCTCCGCAATATCATTCTTTCCGCAAACATGTTCTCAATCTGTTCCCCCACATTCTCCCACAGGCACTCAACAAACTTTCCCTTGTCCATAGATAATCAACCACCAAGAGTTGCATTGCATGCCAGCCTATCAGCCTGTTCATTCCCCCCACATGGGGGCAAAATATCCATACAATTCTCACAGTATAGCCTGTCAAACAATCGGAACATTCATTTTATTTCTACCTTCACAATATTATTTCAGTCCCCTCCTATTTGGATTTGTCATATTTTGTTTACTTTCTCTGTTTAAATGGTACACCTCTGAAACAAGTTACAGAATTTAAATATCTATTAAGTATGATCACAGAAGATGACAGAATAGACAGAAATCAAAATCAGATTTCAGAAAGCAAGTGCGCTTATATATCAACTGTTGCTCATATTGAAACGTTCAAATACATCTATGTCCACATAATGACAGATAATAAATAGCATATTCACACCAACCCTATGCCACTAATGTCAAACGTTAACAAAAATTGTGCACAATCAAGACCTGCGAGATAAGAAGCTTGAGAAGAGTTGCCAACTTAACTATCCGAGACCGAGAAAGATATGGTGTTGTTAGACAGTGGAATCGATACCTTGTGCCACATATTGAAAGGCAGAGAATCAAATGGTTCGACCATCTCGTTAGAATGCCAACACCATCAACTACCAGCACTGATGCCACACCAAGAAGATTTGATGCTAGAGCAAGAGGACGCCCGAGAAGAAAATGGATTGACGACATCAAAAAAATTGCAGTTACATGAAATGACACTATCCAGTGGAACGTCAACTGTTCTTTCCCACGAAGCTTGACAGCAAAATTTGATGATGATGATTTAAATGGTTGATCTTTGTTTGCTGTACACGGAGCACTTGTCCATAAAGTTGTCTAGGCCGACTGTTACATATATGCATCTTTGAATGCTGGCATGTATTGTATTAATTAATATTGCTTCGTACAGGCAATCGTGAGATGAGATGAGAAAGTGAAATCAATCTGTTCTATATAAGAATTGAGTCGCTTTAAGAATGTACGCGAATGTGCTGTATTTTGTATTTTCAACTTGTTGACATTAAAGTGTGCATGCCTTTTTCAAAGTGAACCATTCTTATATTTTTTTTTAAAAGTTAATGTAGCCGAAAGGGTTAAAGCACTCTTGCTTAAACTTCCGGTGTTCTGTTGGTGGCTTAGTGAGTTCAAGCCATGCTCCAGTCAGTTGCACTAAAATGTCGACTTCTCGTCCTTGACTTAGGGATGCAAATCACAAGTGTCTCGGAAGTCAGAGTGGGTTCCCCTGATGGCGAGGGACACTGGTAATAGGGAAAGCTAAACCACACATAAAAATCAGCCCAAAGCACTCCCTAGTAGTGGCATGTGTGTGGACTATGCTTGAGTTCAAAGCGTGCAAATCCCAAAAATCAAATCGTTATCGGGAAGGTTAACCCGGTCAACAAATGCCCGTAGAAGTCGGATGTGTCGGCCTAACAGTGCAAGAACGCAGTCACGTCCGGAAAAAAAAATCCGGATGAACAAAGAAGAAGTAGAAGAAGAAATCGTTATATACCATGCTGACAAGCGTGTGATTTTCCACCTTGTATGATCATCGCAGTTTCAAATGGGGTCTTTGTTATTGCCGTGTTATACTATAAGGACAAGCCGTCTGTGTATTTCTCTCTCTGTAACTCCACTGATGATATTCCTCCATGCCTCCGTCTCAACCCATCCAGCATCATTTCTCTTGGTGTACCTTTCTTCCCAGTGATTTTTCCAGTTGTCACGATGTTACTGCAGTGTCTCTATTCTCATCACATGACCTACGTGCTATTTTTCTGTCAAATTTAACATCATGTGGCAGGTTCTTCTCCGAACGTGGCTGACATATGTCCTGCCAAAAGGTTTCTTGATCCGTGGCCAGCTCTCCTGCCTCATACCCAAGATTTCTTCAATGTCCTGTGTCCATCCATGGCCAGTTCTCCTGCCTCATGCCCCAGATTTCTTCAATGTCCTGTGTCCAGCCCTGGCCAGCTCTCCTGCCTCATGCCCCAGATTTCTTCAATGTTCTGTGTCCATCCATGGCCAGTTCTCCTGTCTCATGCCCCAGATTTCTTCAATGTCTCATGTCCATCCCTGGCCAGCTCTCCTCTCTCATGCCCCAGATTTCTTCAATGTCTCATGTCCATCCCTGGCCAGCTCTCCTGTCTCATGCCCCAGATTTCTTCAATGTCTTGTGTCTATCCCTGGCCAGCTCTCCTGCCTCATGCCCCAGATTTCTTCAATGCCTTGTGTCTATCCCTGGCCAGTTCTCCTGCCTCATGCCCCAGATTTCTTCAATGTCTCATGTCCAGCCCTGGCCAGCTCTCCTGCCTCATGCCCCAGATTTCTTCAGTGTCCTGTGTCCATCCATGGGCAGTTCTCCTGCCTCATGCCCCTGATTTCCTCAATGCCTTGTGTCCATCCCTGGCCAGCTCTCCTGCCTCATGCCCCAGATTTCTTCAATGCCTTGTGTCTATCCCTGGCCAGCTCTCCTGCCTCATGCCCCAGATTTCTTCAATGCCTTGTGTCTATCTCTGGCCAGCTCTCCTGCCTCATGCCCCAGATTTCTTCAATGCCTTGTGTCTATCCCTGGTCAGCTCTCCTGCCTCATGCCCCAGATTTCTTCAATGCCTTGTGTCTATCCCTGGCCAGCTCTCCTGCCTCATGCCCCAGATTTCTTCAATGCCTTGTGTCTATCCCTGGCCAGCTCTCCTGCCTCATGCCCCAGATTTCTTCAATGCCTTGTGTCTATCCCTGGCCAGCTCTCCTGCCTCATGCCCCAGATTTCTTCAATGCCTTGTGTCTATCCCTGGCCAGCTCTCCTGCCTCATGCCCCAGATTTCTTCAATGCCTTGTGTCTATCCCTGGCCAGCTCTCCTGCCTCATGCCCCAGATTTCTTCAATGCCTTGTGTCTATCCCTGGCCAGCTCTCCTGCCTCATGCCCCAGATTTCTTCAATGCCTTGTGTCTATCCCTGGCCAGCTCTCCTGCCTCATGCCCCAGATTTCTTCAATGCCTTGTGTCTATCCCTGGCCAGCTCTCCTGCCTCATGCCCCAGATTTCTTCAATGCCTTGTGTCTATCCCTGGCCAGCTCTCCTGCCTCATGCCCCAGATTTCTTCAATGCCTTGTGTCCATCCCTGGCCAGCTCTCCTGCCTCATGCCCCACATTTCTTCAATGTCTCATGTCCATCCCTGGCCAGCTCTCCTGCCTCATGCCCCAGATTTCTTCAATGCCTTGTGTCTATCCCTGGCCAGCTCTCCTGCCTCATGCCCCAGATTTCTTCAATGCCTTGTGTCTATCCCTGGCCAGCTCTCCTGTCTCATGCCCCAGATTTCTTCAATGCCTTGTGTCTATCCCTGGCCAGCTCTCCTGCCTCATGCCCCAGATTTCTTCAATGCCTTGTGTCTATCCCTGGCCAGCTCTCCTGCCTCATGCCCCAGATTTCTTCAATGCCTTGTGTCTATCCCTGGCCAGCTCTCCTGCCTCATGCCCCAGATTTCTTCAATGCCTTGTGTCTATCCCTGGCCAGCTCTCCTGCCTCATGCCCCAGATTTCTTCAATGCCTTGTGTCTATCCCTGGCCAGCTCTCCTGCCTCATGCCCCAGATTTCTTCAATGCCTTGTGTCTATCCCTGGCCAGCTCTCCTGCCTCATGCCCCAGATTTCTTCAATGCCTTGTGTCTATCCCTGGCCAGCTCTCCTGCCTCATGCCCCACATTTCTTCAATGTCTCATGTCCATCCCTGGCCGGCTCTCCTGCCTCATGCCCCAGATTTCTTCAATGTCTTATGCCCATCCAGCTGGTGCTGTGGCAAAGGGGTTATGAATGCGATTCATAATCCCACCTACTGCATTGCTTTGGTTTTCATGCAATGTTATGGGCGTTGGTTGTTAAGAAAGCAATGGTAAACTATTGAAGGCAAACTTGCCAAGAAATCACAAGCAGTACAATAATGCAGGGATTGTGCAGTCTTGTAAAGGATATACAACTAAGTGTTTAACTGTGTCCAACCTCATGCTTTTAGAATTCCTCTTTTTCCAGTGATCACGCCCTCTGTCACTGCTTATTCATGCGGTGACGGGTAACACGCTCGCACTGAAACTTTCTCCTTTGAACGCGGCATTGTGGGGTCATCCAACCCAGTGTCAGTTAGACTTAAACGCCGACTTGCTGACTTGGGGTACGTAAATTACAAGTGCCTTAGAAGTCGGAGTGGGTTCGTTTGATGGCGAGGGACACTGGTAACAGGAAAAGTTAATACGCTCAATAAATCACTCAGGTGCAACCATTAGTAGTAGCAATTGATCGTTGTGGTAGCACGTGTGGCCTACGTTTGAGTTCAAAACGAGCAACAAAAAAAACGCAAAAAAAAAAAAAAATCTCGAGAAGGGAGACAAGCCACATCCTCCGGATTGGCCTAAATTCCTTGGAATTAATCTCTCTACCTGGCTCATTTGTCTCCCCTTGTCACACCCAGGCATTGAGTTTTAACTTTGACTGGTTAGACCAAGTGAGTTAACTGATTCAGTGCCGAACAAAAATGTAGGTTCCGACCACACATGGTGCACAATTAAATGAACTAGTATTATAATATAAATAGATTTATTTGGTTGTTTCGGGATTTGAGGTTTAAAGATTGGGCACAACCCACTACTGGCAACGCCGATCGTATTCCCGCACGAACCGAAGACCCTGCCCACGTCAGAATGGAAGCACTAGACTCGAGTTTTGCCCGCGTTTGAGCACGCCAGAAGTGCATACCCTGACTGGACCCGGGTTAAAACTCCGGATCACTGGCGTGTGAGGCGGGTGTGTAACCACTAGACCACGCGGCACACGGTAGACGCGACCAAATTATCACACTAGAATATCACGTCACCCATCGTAGGCTATAGCTCAAAATTTGCCCGATCGTCGCGACTGACGTCCGTCAATCGATGTGGCCCCGAATGATCAGGTCTTCTCGACTAGCATGGCACACCAGGCGCCTAAAGTCCAGTGAGCAATAAACAAATTGATTTAATTGGTTGTTTCGGGATTTGAGGTTTAAAGGTTAAAGATAATGTAAATGTCTATTGGTATCCGTGGCCAAAGACGGTTCATGAGCCGCTTACCAGGCATTCGAAACGCAACCGCGATCAATTTGTGCAGTAGACCGTGTCACGTTGTGTTATAACGTGTTGGTATGGGAGCCGGTCGTTCAGAAAGTAATAGCAAACTACTGAACGTAAAAACTTGCCTAGTACATCAACAGCAGCTGAAAAATGCTGGTGTTGACTACAACGTCCTGTAAGGGCTATGCAACATTTAAAAAAAATGTCTCTTCACTGAGCATTAAAATTTCGGAAGATAACGCGAAACGAAACAAATACCACAATGGCCCTAGCATTGCGATAAATCGCCATTCTGCCCTAATGGAAGGTCTCATTGGGCGGTATATTCGGCACAAAAGCAGTGCTTGCTTGTGTTCGTTGGCTTGAGCTCCAACGCGAAGTCCTGTATGTCGGATGAAGACATCCTGTTGTCCAACATCAATGTGATGTCATACAGGACCTGAGGTTTGCGTGAGTATCCGTTGTCCCATGTCAGGCTTATTGGTGTGCAAACTGGTGGTTCCTCGCCGTAAAGGCAGACACTCTTATCTCCGACTTCGGAGGAATCGGCGATCCTACTGACTTTAGCCAGGAACCCGAAGGGACCTGTTGCCCAGGACGCTCGATGAGGACGCGTCAATAGGTCTTGGCCAGTATATAACCCGGCCCTGGTGCCTTGGAAACACCTCTGCGTCCCACCAAAGCAGTAAAACGAAGCTCCCAAACCCTGCTGAGAAATCCGTGTAGGCGAGGACACACCGAGTGCCAAACATCCAGTCTGGAAGTTCCTGTAAGAACAAAGGCCAGGGCAACGCAGCAAAATAAAACGAGTTTTGAAAGCCAAAGGTTCGACTTCATTGCACCAAGTTTCATCCCTTATGGTTCGGTCTCTTTCTGTAGGGCGGCCCGCCGAAAGCGTCGCACTAAGCACGAACTCCGTAGCTCCAGCAACGATCCCCAGAAGTCTCCGAGAAAATTGCACTCGTGAACAGAATGTCTTAGCCCGGACTCGAACCCGCAACCCTCGGTGCGCGAGGCAGTTGACATAATCACGTCGCCATGGAGACCGCCAGCCCGACAGGAAGTGGGGATAATCAGAACGTGGAAAGACAGCCTGTCTATGAGGGGAGGATTCCATAAAATAAACCGCAACCTTCGAAGTCGGGGGATGTTGGCTTAAGCGGCACGGGACTCAAAAATGAACATTTATGCACCACAATGAATGCTACAGAACAGACATGATTCCATTCAATTGTGTAGAAAACATTTGTTCAGGTTGCATTCAACTGTCGCGATTTCTTGGTTAGTTGTAACTGGGGTCCTTATTGTGTTTTCCTCTCTTCGTGCGACTCAAAGGGTCAGCTGGTGAAATTAGAACGCATACAGAACGAAGCTATGTGGGTCATTCTAGGATGCACCCGAGACACCCCAGTAGTGTATGCGTTACATCCTTGGTCTGCCTACTGTTGCTGGTAAGCACAAGGTGATGCAGGCGAAGGCATACCTCAGAGTATGCAGACACAGATCACCCGTTGCATGAGGCGCTGGACGTAGTGAAGGGTCAGCGACTGATAAGAGGGAAATCATGGATGGCTCAGGCGGAGGATACGATCAGACAGGTGTGCCCTTTGGAGAACATCAGGCGAGGAGAGGAGTGGGTCAGAGTGCCAGCCGAGCAGTCAGACTTGTGCAGAGTTATAATCACATTGAGCCGAGAGTGCAGGGAGTGGCCAGCAGGGGCCACGGAAGTGGAAATTCAGCAACTAATTCAGGATAATTCTCGCCCGGGTGATGTGATTATCTACACAGGATGGTTCGGTGTTGAGAGGTAGGAGAAGTGCCTGGGGATTCTTAGCAAAAGCTAATGGTCGACGTTTGGTGCAGGAGAGCCTGGCGTATGATGACACAACATCTAGCCTAAGAATGGAGGTGGAGGCGGTCAATGCAGCTTTCCGCTGGATAGAGAACACGATACATACACACATTGTGATTTAACTGACTCAGAAAGCATGCTGAGGAGAGTGAGGACAGACAGGCTTCGTGCAGAGTGGCTTGCTTCGCGTCGGAGGTCACGGGTAGCAAGCATCACCTGGATCTTTTCTCCGGGGCATGCCGGTGTGCTGGGGAATGAACAGGCGGACAGATTGGCTGGCTCGGCAAAACTTGGTGGAGTATTGATGCATGACAAGGCAGACGTGGTTGCGGCCTTGTGGGAGCACGTGTACATCTCGGAGGAGCAAATGGACCACCATAGCCTGGTAAGAATGAGGCAGCGAGGTGTGACGAGGGGATCTGGCCGATGCTAGACGCTCAGAGGAAAGGCGAGACGGACATATAATCAGATTGCTACTGGAACTATTAGTGTTGGCACTCTTCGCTGGCTGCTGAGGATGGGGACGGAGCGCTTATGGGAATGTCCCGAATGCTGTGATGTAGATTCCTAATCAATCAATCAATCAATCAATCAATCAACCTCTCTTCGTGCGGAAATAGAGCTGCTTTTTGCGCACTCTCCAGACCAGTACGATGTCGTTCTTATACGACGTAGAATGAGTCACCAGAAAACGAGGAATAGTTTGTGTGCTTTACTAGAACATGTTACACGTAACAAAGTGGAAGTTGCGGCTAAAGCCTTCGTCAGCACAGAATAAACAAACACAAACCGACACAACTACAAGAAAATATAAATATAACAGTTACTTTATGTATACTTGTTGTGGCTGGAAACATCCTCAAAACGATCAGTGCATATGACGACGTACAATTGAATGAATGAACCGGATGTGTGATTATGGCGGGTCAATGGACAAGGTCAGTAAGGTCACAAGCTCAGGGATTGGCTTAGCCATACTAGGGGAGAAGACCTTCCAGGGTTGGAAAAGGGGGGAGGCCCGGGACGTTGCCAGGTAGGAGAGACGCTCTCTCACATAGGTCAACCAAACATACCTGGAACCACCAAGTCTTCTCATGTGATCAGGGAAAACCAGACAGGTGCAACGTATTACAATTTAAAATGACCCTGAGACTTGCAACTGTGAAACACCAAGGGAAACTTCAGAGCTAGTCCTGCAGACTGCCCTGACATCGCCACACCGAGATAGGAAATCTAACCCACAGGAACAACCCTTCGAGACAAACTTTAGGGGACCGGTGAAGACCTCAAAGCTTCAAGCTAACCGTCCATTTTGTGACTCATTCCGGAACAGGCGCATTGAAGGAGACGATGAACTTTATTTTCAAGCCCCTGTGACTTTAATATGACCAAAGTACTGTCAAACCTCGGTTTTCGTCGATAATCCGCCAGAAGACAATTGGCGAAACCCGAAACCGACGAAAACTGAGACGAACACCCCCCCCCCCCCCCCCCCCCCCATATGAATCAATGTATATCCAATTAATTCGATCTAGACACTCCAAAATAATACCCAAAACACATTTTATAGAGAACAAATATAGTGTTTAATATTTTTCTGCCCCAGGCGTGTCCGAACTCGCACCTTCGCCGTGCCTAGTAAGACAATGTGTGCCAGTGTGCCTCATGAATTTTTCAAACCATAATCTGCTGACCTTTAAATCACTAGCATTCGTTCCAGTCATTTTCTTAATGAGATCGGCATACAACAGTCTGACCTTTTCGTATATGATTTCCTCCGAAACAGAATCGCCATCTAACTGTTTTTGATGTATCCAAATTAATAATAGCTTGTTTGCGATCTCTATTTCGTAAGCACACTCACACCTTTCGCTACATTAGCCTTTTTTATTGCTTCCTTTTTCGCCACAGTGGAACTTATCGTGGATGGCGACTTCCCGTACATGCCGCCGATTTCAGCAATCTTAATTCCGCTCCAGTATTTTTTAATGTTTTCCTTCGTCAACTCGATCGTGTTTCGACTTTCTTCTTCAAAGGGCTGCTGACTCTGGAAACTTTCTTTTGTTCCATGATGGAGCTAACGGGAAAGGGTTAACTTATTAGCAGGTGATGCTCACACAACGAGAAACAACACCAAACTGAGCAAAATAACGCATGGGTCCCTTTATTTTCGCAAAATTAGCAGCGAGATCCCCTGGGCAGGTCGATGAAAACCGAGGCAACCGACGAAACCCGAGACAAATTTTCTCGGAAAAAGTCGACGAAAACCGAAGGCAATGAAAACCGAGGTTTGACAGTATTTAAGTTTTCAAGACACGATGCTGTGGATAGGCCAGTGTTTTTCGATGATAAATACTGAACACAGTAAAGAAATTTCCCGGGACGGTTAACCCGGTCAACAAATGTCCGCAGAAGTCGGATGTGTCGGCCTAACGGCGCAAGAACACAGCTCTGCTGTAAACAGGCACAACGCAATCACGTCCGAAAGAAAAAAAAACTCTCCGGATGAACGCAGAAGAAGAAGAAGGAAAGAAATGTGGCACAATCGTTTATCTTGCAGCATAATTTGTGTTGCCACTTTAATAATCACACATTGAAGCTAGTTTCATTGTTGTTATATTACATTGCCTGATCACCTCCTGAATAAATCTTATTAGAATGTGCACAACAACAACAACAACAACAACAACAACAACAACAACAACAACAACAACAACAACAACAACAACAACAACAACAACAACAACAACAACAACAAGCAGGACTTGAAGTCAACCTTAGCATTTACTGGCTTACTGTGAATTACTGGGCAATGTTTACGTTAAGTACAGGGTGTATTTTTAATGACTGCGCAGTGTTTGAGAATATTGCCGGTCCAAGTTTGCATTTGCCTATTATATTGTACGAACTTTACAAAAGGTGAATACAAAACTTGGACCGGCAATATTTTCAAACACTACACAGTCATTAAAAACACACCCTACAGTTTGTCATTGCTTTCTGAACGGCAGACTCTCATACCATCGACATCAACTCAAAACGACCGGCTTTCAAATCGGCTGGGGCTGATTTCGAACCCTGGACCCGGAATGTTGAGGAATTGGAGAATTGCGTTCACTAACCTCTATGCCACAGACGCCTTCTGGGATTGAGAAACGTAAAATGGTGAACCATCATGTATTTGACCATCGCGTTAAGTTTAGTATCTATATTGTCTACTCGTGCGCTGTGCTAAAAATACGTGCCTTCAAGATTAAAAATATGTGCGCAAGCACATACCAGCATTGCTTAGAGGTCACTTTGAATATAAAACAGTTAGTTGCATATACTTTACAGGACGTAGCCGTCACCTCCTGCATATTTTGGCCGTTTGTGATTCCTGTGCAAGTTTTACGTTCAGTACTTTGAATGTACGACTTCACAAAATGAAGTGAGATGACCAAATGTCCTTTACCTTTAAAAGTCTAGATTAACACCAGTCGGGTAAAACACATAATCTCATCTGTACATTGAATTTAAACTAGGATTACCATCTTTGGTAGGCCAGCGAGTAACCACTTATTACTTTGAAAACATGTAAAGAATATAGTGGATACTGCCATATCGGATATAGTCTTACGCCTAATAAGTTGTCGAGACTCCTGTCTGTTCCACTTTTCACATTGGGCAGTGAGGAGTATTTCGTGTGATATTCACTGGCATAGGAACGGAGCATAATGGGGACGACCCGTTGCCGTGAAGTTGGAGCCACGACTAACTAACTAGCTCAATAAGTTGGACGATCGGTTTCTTTCCTCGGTGCCTGCCCTACCCAGACAGTTCCCAGCAGTCTAAAAATGATCCGATATACATTTCTTGAGGCTGAGAAACAGGTTGTGCCTAAATGTGCAATTAAAGTAAATGACGTTGTTTTGGGGCAAATGCAAAAATTAAGACATCTAGGCACATGGATAACATCAGATGGAAGATGCATCACAGAGATAAAGAACAGAATAGGACAAGCAAAAAACGACATTCTATGAAATGAACGTTTTGTGCAATAAATCATTGCCTTTGAAAGTTAGAAAGAGAGTTCTCATGTTATATAGAACCAATTTTAACATACGGTTGCGAATCCTGGACAATTAGTAAACAGGCGAAAAAAAATCACCGCAAGCCTTGGAGATGTGGTTTTATAGAAGAATGCTAAACATTAATTGGAAAGCCAAAATGAGCAATCTGGACATTTTGAAGGAAGCCAAATCGCAAAAACAACTTATCACAAACATCAAGCAGTCATCGTGCTTTGGCAACATTATGAGAAAACAAAAGCTGGAACATGTCGCGACAACCGGAAAGATTTGCGGAAAGAGAGATAGCGGAAGACAGCGTGAGAAGATTCATAACAGTCTTGTCATGGCACGGAAGGGAGTCAACACACGAATTGATCCATGACGTCGGAGATCGTAATTTGTCCAGAGGCAAGGTCCTGGATGATGTTGATGTTGTTGTTGATGATGATGATGATGATGATGATGATGATGATGATGATGATGTGTTGACCGAAGAGCTATTACCACAAAAAAAAGTTTACAGGCTTTAAGCGTATTGGGTATATGGTCCACATTTTTATAGACCGATTTGTACACGATCTGTGACGTTCCTGTACGTTTCCCTATACACATTTTGGGTTTGGTCGACCTTGGAGCACAGGTCAGTTCTTCTTTCCTTCTGTTGTCCTTGACTGTTCTATGCCGTAAGGCGTCGCAGGCGTGTTTGGTGATTGGGTTACGAACTAGGGCTCGCTCGGTCGCTGAGATGTGGGTTTTTAATTAAGGTGTTGATGACTCCGTCGATCCATCTTTTTCGTGGTTGTCTACTGCTTCTGGATGTGTCCATTTTCACTTTTTATTGCACTTGCTACTGGCGACATTGGGTTCAGTCTCACTAGGTGGCCGAACCGGTTAAGTCTTTGCCTGTCAATGAATTTAACAACTGGTGTTTGTCAAGGTCAATTGACAATTTACAAATAATCCTTGACTGGGATGTGAGCACATGACTATCTGCCCGGCAGGCAAATGGGCTAGACTTTGCTGCATCGTGTTTCGCACGGTTTCAACAGCTCTCACCACGGCTGCCACCACAGCTCCCATCATGGCTCCCACAGCTGTCCCAGCTCCCACCAAGGCTGCCTACACAGCACCCACCACGGCTGCCACCACAGCTGCCACCACGGCTCCGACCATGGCTCCCACATGTCCGACGGCTCCCACCACAGCTCCAACCACGGCTCCCAGCACAGAGACATGTTGGTAAACAAGAAACAAGGAAAAAGAAACAGTGTCAATTCTGGGAGTTGAAACCAGACCACTGGAAGCCAGCGTGGCCGAAAGGATTAAAGCGCTCGTGCTTAAACTTCCGGTGTGTTTATGTCGAGGTAGCGGGTTCAAACCCCTACACCGGTCAGTTGGACTAAAATGTTGACTTCTCGTCCTTGACGTTGGGACGTAAATTACAAGTACCTCAGAAGTCGGAGTGGGTTCGCCTTATGGTGAAGGACACTGGTAATAGGGGAGGGGGAAGTCGACTTAATAGTCGAAAGAGTCGACTTTATTGTTCCGAGTTTTTATCCAATATGGCTCAGTCTCTTTCCGCAGAGCGGAAAGCGTGGCGCGAAGCACGAACTCTGTAGCTCCAGCGACGACCCTCAGGCGTCTCCGAAAAAATGTACTCGTGAACCGAAGGACACGTTCAAGATTCGAACCCACAACCTTCGGAGCCGCGTCAGACGACTTGACCACTTGGCCACGGAGACTCCCGGGTAATAGGGACAGCTAATCCACACACAAACATCAGTCACGTGCACTGGATGTAGTAGTGTGTGTAAGGACTACGCTTGGGTTCAAAGCCATCGAATGCAAAACCAGACCACTGTCGATGCCACGGCTCCTTCCAGGGTTCCCACGGCTCCAACCACAGCTCACACCACGGCTCCTCACACAGCTCCCACAACAGCTCCCACTACAGCTCCCACCACAGCTCCCACTGCAGCTCCCACCACAGCTCCCACTGCAGCTCCCACTGCACCTCCCACCACAGCTCCCACCACGGCTCCTCACACAGCTCCCACCACGGCTCCTCACACAGCTCCCACCACGGATCCTTCCAGGGCTCTCACCACAGCTCCCACCACGGCTCCCACCACGACTCTCACCACGGCTCCCACCACGGCTCCCACCACGGCGACTCCTCCCACAGCACCCACCACAGCTCCCACCACGGCTCCCACCACGGCGACTCCTCCTACAGCTTCCACCACGGCTCCCACCACGGCGACTCCTCCTACAGCTCTCACCACAGCTCTCACCACGGCTCCCACCACGGCGACTCCTCCCACAGCTCTCACCACGGCTCCCACCACGGCGACTCCTCCTACAGCTTCCACCACAGCTCGCACCACAGCTCCCACCTCGGCTCTCACCACAGCTCAAACCACGGCGACTCCTCCCACAGCTCTCATCACGGCTCCCACCACGGTGACTCCTCCCACAGCTCCCACCACGTATTTAGTGTTGGCGCTTGTAGCATTTTTTTTATGACCTCTGCCCAGTTCAACCCCAGAAGAAAAGTTATAAAAAATCAAGTTTTTAAATTTGAACGGTGAAGACACAATCAATATACTGCACAGTTTATTGCCTGGCATATTTGGCTGTATCTCGTCAGGTGCATACTACAGAACCAACCAGCTTGCTTGCTCGCTCACTCACTCACTCACTCACTCACTCACTCACTCACTCACTCACTCACTCACTCACTCACTCACTCACTCACTCACTCACTCACTCACCAACCCACCCACCCACCCACTTACTCACTCACTCACCCACCCACCCATTCACTCACTGGCACCTTGCCGTCTTGACAGACGATAATTTGTTCCACTGTGCTTCAAAAAGCCATGATAATTATAACCCATAGTGAGGACCAAGGAGAGAGTTATACCTCTCCACAACACAACGCTTGGGTTGAATTGTAGAGACCATGTGTTGCCTGTTATGCATGATCCCTCTCTCGACCTGTCTAGTTTACTCCAGAGGAAATATAACGCCAATACATCTGGGACAAGACAAGTTATAGCACCTGCCGGATCAGCAAACCACTTGTCGGGGCTTCGATCCTACACCAGTCGCCGTATATGGTATTAGAACCTGCTCTGCCCTGCTATGATATTTAGTCTTGAGGCTGCATTTCCTCGCACTAGGATAAGGCTTGTATCCTCCCAACTGCACGCCTCCGCCCGTAGCACAATGTGGGGTGTCGGATTTGGTGAGCGCCGCCCAACATTCCGCATCAACAAAAGCAGGTAGTACTGTCTACTGTCATACGGTAGCTGTCATAACTTACTTTACCTAATACTAATAAAAAGGCCTAACACTTAACACCCAACCGCAGAACCTGTGATGTGGCCACCTATCTCTTGTTAAAATAATGACCAGTAAGATCTGGCACACACGCTCTCACCCCGCTGTATTTTGTGACATATACGCCTACCGTACTCACACATTTACCCACGTTCCTCCCGATTTCCTTTCCCGATGTCACCAACAAGTGCATTAGCACCGATTCAGAGAACGTGGGTTGTCGCGAAGCATGGTCTCCCACGCCGGCAAACACGGCATTTGAATAATAAGAATCAATACCTAAATGTTATTTATTTAACTGTTGACTATTTTTATTTCTAACTACCCTGCCCAACCCCATTATCCGTTAAAAAAGAACCCACACAACAGGCATGCTAAAGTCATTTGTTGATGACGTCACTTCGAACTCTATGATGATTGGTGGAACTCTCGATGACATGCGCGGACTAGGACTCACGTGACGGGATGTTTGAATGTCTGCTATTGTCCGGCGAAGGTTGGGGACCTGGTCGTTGCTGGTGGCCGAGGGACAAAATTGCTTCGAGGAAACAAGGAACTGGTAAAATAGAACATCATCAAGCGTTTTGCCGACTGGTGTGGGATATTATGCTTTTCCAAATCTTGCCATCTCCAAACACATATATCAGTTTGTATGCGGACACCCTTACGTGTATGACAACAAAACTGTCGACATATTTCTGTCTGCTTCCTATATCTCGCCCGTGTGTTGCCGGGGCCCTTATGGGGGAGCAAATAATAGTAACACGGTTGCCTACCATGCACGTCGTAAGAGACGACTAAGGAGGCTATGGTTCCGTCGCCCTGCTACTGGGTGAGTGCGTGGCGCGACACTGTGAGCTGTGAATTTCGCGTGGAATGCTTTTACATCTATTCGCAGTTTGTAGCGTGAACTGCATGTTAGGAACGATAGCGGCCGGCTGTTGCTGGATTGACTGGTTTGCCTTTTCGGTTCACGAGTGTATTTTTCAGGAGACTCCTGGGAGTCATCGCTGGAGCTACGGAGTTCGTGCTTTGTGCGGCACTTTCGGCGGATTGCCCTGCGGAAAGAGACCGAGCCATATGGGATAAAACCCGGGTCAATGAAGTCTTTCTGGTGACTGCAGCTTCCATCGACAATAAACTGTATTTCTCGTGGAGAAGGTTTGTGTTGGCATTCTGGCGTCGGCATTATGCACAGTGTACCTGTGCGGGCTGTTGGCTTGCCGATACTCCTGTCTATTCCATTGTTCACACAGGGCAGTGAAGAGCATTTTGTGTGATATTCACTGGCACAGGAACGGAGCAAAATGGGGACGACCCGTTGCCGTGAAGTTGGAACCGCGACTAACTAACCTAGCTTCCTATATCTACCCGTCGACACATCTTTCAGGTTGCAACAATGTGTTTTAGTTTTTGTCTTTTCATAATCTGACCCAAAAATGATGAATACCTCATCGTGATGTTTGTTATATTTAGAAGCATAATTTTTAGAGGGTCCGGACTGATGTAACATCTAGATAACTATCATCATCCAGTGCCTTGCCGGCTGGCGTGGGCGATCATGCCTCTACAAATTGCGATCTCCGACGGCAAGACTGTCAGAAATCTTGTCACGCTCCCTGTGTCAGAGTTAGTGGTCCCACCATATCTTAATTGTATTATAATAAATATGCTAAAATAAATCTCTCCGATTGTCACAGCATGCTCCAGTATTTGTCTTCTCATAATGGGGGCCAAAAACTGGTTGCTTCTTTCTGATGTTTGTGATATGCCAGATTGCTCATTTTGGCTGTCGCAGGAATTTTCAGCATTTTTCTATAAAACAACATCTCTAAGGCTTCCAGGATTTTTTTTTAAATTTCGCCTGTTTAATATGAGAGATATATTGAAATTACCTGAACTTTTGCTCTATGTAGTTACCTACCACTAAAACACACTCTCCCTGTCGAGATAGAGCTTCTGTATTCCGGCAGCGTAACATTCTTTTGGCTGGTCCACGAGGCAATGGAGAACTACCTGACACACTACGTCACCCGTTTCAAACTTGTGTCTTCCCAGATGCTGTTTCAGAGGACCACAAAGGGAAAATCCACGCGGAGACAAGTCAGGACTGTAAGGCAGGTGTGGTGGTACCTGCTGAATGCAGTTGGTCATTAATTGTCATAGTCTTGGGGGTTGTTTGGGGTCTCGCGCTGTCGTGTCGAAGAATAACACCGTTACGTAACTGTCCTTACGTTTATGGTGAATGGCCTTCGCGAAAGTGTTTTTCAGTATGTTTTCCAAACATAGGTGACAGCCTTCGATGAATTTCATCGGGTTTTGCACCTTCTTTAACCAAAAATGTCATCAGAACACTATATTCCTGCACTGGCGTCGACTGGTCCCTGTCAAGTGTATATTGTTTACTTTGGAGTATTTACTAAACTTAATAATCGTCGTCTCTTGGTTATCCTGATAAAATCTGGATACTTGCTGAGCAACTCTCGTAAACATGCCACACACGCACACTCATAAACACACACACACACACAAACACACACACACACACATACACACCCACGCGCCCGTATTTTACAGCCACCGGTTTATTGCAGCGACCATGTATTCATTTAGCGCTGTCCTTTGTGGTTCCGTATATCTGTCACTGCAGTAAATAATGTTCTTTATTATTATGCGGGATGTGATGATTTGGGTCAAACGCATGGGGCAATGTTAAGGACGGTGTGTAGTGTATACAGGGATACACTATACCGCATCTCGGGAGCCGGCGAGTCCTTGCTGGTTTTACCGTGCCTCGTTCAAGAATTCAGCCATACGTCCTTGTGGTTCACCACGGGTATATGGCAGCCACAAGTCGGAACTGAACTGGCAGTGGATCTCGGAGTTGGTGGCATGTGGAGATGCAATGACCAGAAACGACGATGTGTAATATCTCTGACTCTCAACTGTCCACCTCCAAATCATGCGTAAATGATGTCCACTTGTGTGACTAACTGATTCTAATGTACACCCAGTATGACTTCTCCGCTTCCTCCTCCTCCTCCTCCTCCTCCTCCTTCTTCTTCTTCTTCTTCTTCTTCTTCTTCTTCTTCTTCTTCTTCTTCTTCTTCTTCTTCTTCTTCTTCTTCTTCTTCTTCTTCTTCTTCTTCTTCTTCTTCTTCTTCTTCTTCATCATCTTTCATCCCCTAATGATGCACAGACCTTCAAGCTTCTCCAAAGCATCTCTCAACTAACCTTCAACCAACGCTCAAATAACTCTCAACCAATCTCAACCAACCATCAACCATACCTCAACCAACCCTCAACAAACCCTCAACCAACCCTCAGCCAACCTTTAACCCACCCTCAACCGACTCTCAGCCAACCCTCAACCAACTCTCAGCCAACCCTCAACCAACTCTCAACCAACTCTCAACCAACCCTCAGCCAACCCCCAACAAACCCTCAGCCAATCTTCAACCCACCCTCAACCCATCCTCAACCTACCCTTAATCAACTCTCAACCAACCTCAACCAACCCTCAGCCAATCCTCAACCCACCCTCAACCAACCCTCCACCAACCAGCAACTAACCCTCAACCTACCTTCAACTAACCATCAACCAACCCTCAGCCAACTCTCAGCCAACCCTCAACGAACCTTCAGCTAACCCTCAACCAACCTTCAGCCAACCCTCAACCAACCTTCAGCCAACCCTCAACCAACCTTCAGTCAACCCTCAACCAACCCTCAAACAACCTTCAACCAACTTTCAACCTCCCCCCACCCCCACCTTTTCAACCAAACCAAGACCAACTCTCAACTCTAATAACCCTCAACAAATTCACGCCAGGTCCTCCTATCTTTTGCCGTCTTACAGTTATTATTCATTGATGTTCCTTATTCTCTGGTCCATGTTCTCATTAGGTCTTCCTCTATGATTTTTATCCTATGGGTTCCTAACAAATGATTTTCTCGTTATATAGCGGATTCTGCAGTCGGTGTGTGAAGTGCTTCATTCATTCATTCATTCATTCATTCATTCATTCATTCATTCATTCAGTAGCATGTCCTTTGCAGAACCTCGCTCTCATAACAACCTTCTGGAAAACCTCTCGATCATAAGCAAGATGTCACTCGTCAGATACACTCATCTGGAGATCATCCGCCACATCCTGCAACCATCTTCTCCTTGGCCTTCCTCTTTCTCTTCTAGGCATATACCCCTCCATTATTTTTCTCTCCAAACTTTCGTGACGTTTCAAGTGACCAAAATATTAAAATTTTCTTTGTTTTATCGTCTTTAATAGCCACCCTTCTTCACCATTCAGCTCTTGAAATATGGATGTATTTGTTCTTTTCTTTATCCAAGATATTCTTAGAACTCGTCTATAACATTTATATTCAAAGACATTTATGCGCTGTTCGGCTTGTTTAGTAAGTGTCCAGGTCTCACAGGCGTATGTTGCAATGGGAATGATGCATGCTCTTAAAAATCTAATTTTTGTAATTCAGTCTGTCCCACTCCATAATTTATTCAGTTGTTGTAGTCTTTGAAGAGCAATTGATAGTTGTCGCTTAATTTCTTTCATTGTGTCACCGTTGTTGGTAATCAATGGCCCAAGATATTCAAAATTTTCCACCACCTCTAATCTTTCAACCTACAACTTCTCAACCTACCTTCAACTAACCATCAACCAACCCTCAACGATGTCTTCTTCGAGACAACGATTTCCCAAGATGTCAGTTGTGGGGATGTGTGTGTATGGTTTGGGGATGTGTGAGTGGATGTGCGATGTGTGGGTTGGTGGGGGATGTTTGTGTGGGTGGCGAGTGTGTTTGGTTTGGGGGAACAGGTGAAGGGCAGTGTGTGTGGGTGGGGGATGTGCGGGAGGGGGATGGGTCGGTTGGTGGGGTATGTGTGTGTTCCAGGTGTGTGTGGGTGGGTGGGGTGATGTGTGGGTGTGGTGATGTGTGGGTAGGTGGGAGATGGGCCTCATAACATGGTAATTTGCCTTGTTTATGTTTACAACATTCATTTCACAATGTTTTTTGTCTTCCTATGTGAATGTATAATGCTCTTGATGGACGAAAGATGAGTGATTGGAAGGGTCGAATGTAAGATGGGCCTGCGTGCCCAATTTGTGACCCTTTTAAAATAAAGTTGATTTGATTTGATTTGATTTGATTTGATTTGATTTGATCATTAACATATATATCTTTCTCCATAGTAGTTTTATCTGCTTGCATTATCTTTGTTTTTGTTACGTTAAGATATAAGTTGTGATTTTCACTATTTCTTTGGATTGAGGTTATTAGTTTGTCGATACCATTCTGTGATGTGGATAGCAATACTGTATCATCAGCATATCGAATCTCTGGTATGTCATGACCACCGATATTTAGGGCATCATATAGCTCCCTGTTTTATCATCTCAGACATTTCTCATTATATTTTCGGCGTACAGGTTAAACAAATAGGGTGACGGAACACAGCCCTGACGGACTCCTTGCTTGATGTCAAATCAATCTGATGTCTCGCCATCAATCCTAACCGCTGCTTGTTGGTTTAGATAGAGCATTTTTATGAGTTGTACTACATGTGATGGAAAGCCCATATTCCTCATGATTTCCCAAAGTTTATGATGTTGTACACAGTGAAATGCCTTCAAATAATCCACAAAACAAGAGAACAGGTTTACATTAAATTCTCCGCACTTCTCTATTATTAAACGCATGTTGAGAATGTGATCTCTTGTTCCTCTTTCTTGTCTAAATCCAGCTTGAACCACGTTAATTTCTTCTTCCATTTTCTTACGAAGTCTTCCCATTATGATTTTTAGTAGAATTGTACTTGCATGACTGATCAGGGCAACAGTTCTATAGTTGGTGCATAATTTCATATTGCCCTGTTTTTGGTATTGGAATGAAGATAGTTCTCTTCCAATCTTTTGGCCATATACCATATTTCCATATCTGTTTACATAATGCGTGATAGATTTGTATGCTTTCTTCTCCTCCCGCTTTAATTAGTTCAGCTGCTATATCATCACATCCAGGTGATTTACCATTCTTCAGGTTCTTTATTGCCTATGCAACTTCATCTAATGAGGGTTCAGGTTCTGTCTCTGCTGTCATTGACTCATGTATCTCATTCATATCCTCCCTGTCACTCATATCATACATTCCACTGCAGTACTCCTGCCATCTTTCTAGAATGTGTCTAGATTCTGTTAAGGTATTTCCCAACTTGTCACAGATAACATTCAATTGAGGTTGAACATTTCTTGTCAATAACTTCATTTCTTTGAACATTTCGTAATCTCTTCCAGTCTTATGATATTGATCTATTCTGGTACAGCAATCTTGTATATACTAGTTTTTGTGAAGTGCTACGCGTTCGCATATTCTTAATAATGAGGTAAGTTGTCCAAAGCCCTTTCTCAATCCGTTTCCTTCCATGAATACACAACAATGTATTCCTTTCTCGAATTTAAGTACAGAAGACACAAACAATATGTTGCACGATTTATTGCTTGACACATTTCGCTTCATCTGGTCAGACGCATACTGTAGAATTATATATCATGTGAAGTGAATACATGATTAATACTTTGGCTAAAATACTTAAAGTACGGTCACTGACAGTGTTTAGATATGCAGCATTTTACTATCCTAACGATGATAGCCAATTTACAATCAAATCTTTTCTGTTTGCACAACACTGACCGGAACAGCCTAAATGCTAATGCCTTGAAATATTTGAGCAGTGTAATCCTATTTAAAAAGTAGGTTAGGACCAAACATGGCACGCGATCAAATGAATAAGTATTATAATGTACATTTCTGTTCACTGAGCATTGCAACTGCCGAAGATACCACGAAACAAAACAAATACCGCAATGACCTTATTGTGGCGACATATCGTCCTTTTGTCCAAATGGGAGGTCAAATTTGGCTCTATTTTATCCTTCTGTCCAAATGTGAGGTCATATGTGCCGATATATCGTCCTTCTGTCCAAATAGGAGGTCAGATTTGGCAATATATTATCCTTCAGCAATGAATCAGTGAAGATGAATAGCAAGCGGTTAGGTTATTGTCTCTGGAGCGGTCTTGGCTGGCAAAGATTAGTTTCATTTTCGTGCCAGGGCATGGGGTGTACAAGGAAATGAGCGGGCTGGAGGACGGACGAGCCATGGACTAGGCTGATATACTGAATGCTCTACAAGAAGTAAGACGTTTGCGAGAACCAAGTGATGACTGTGAATCTACAACCATGGTCAGACTGCGAGAACGCCAAGTTAAAAGATATGTGGCCAAACAAGGACACTATGCAGTAAGCGGTAAGCCAAAGAAGATTAATAAACCAACACAGAACTGGTGTCGTGAGCCGCTATATATTGCGGGATATACTGAGGAGGGGGTCCGAGAACTTATGGACTGAATGGTTCGATGCGCAATGAGAATGATCTGTCGACTAACTAACTAGAGCAGTGGTTCTCAACCGGTGGGGAATTCCCCCCCCCCCCTCCCCAGGGGGGGGGGGGATTTTAGGGTTTCCAGGGGGGAGTTAAGATTATTTCAAGATCGCGTTAATACAAGAACCGATTACTTGAAATTGTTTTTCCCTTTATACTGTACGGTTCTGTACGTCGCATCCTTCTAAAATTCAATTTATAAAGTAAGTAGACCCAAAAATCATGTTTTATGTGGACGTCTAGACTTGTTTTAGTATGTGCTATTAAATTTAGCTTCCATTATTACGTATACCGTGTAGGGACAGGGGTGGAATATTTAGGTAGGAAATACGAAAGTAGGGAATGGCGTTCTGAAAATATGGTGAAGGGGGGCACGGGCCAAATTTTTAGGTAGGAAATACGAAAGGGGGGTGGGGTGACGCTCTGAAAATATGATGAAGGGGGGCACGGGCCAAAAAAGGTTGAGAACCACTGAACTAGAGGAACCGCAAGAAGAGTAACAGTGCAAATGAAAAGAGGACCTACTGGTGTCACCACAACCAGTTTATAACTTGGAGAGGCGTGGCTGAGCGGTCACGTCCTTTTCTTCGTCCCTCCTTCGCGGGGAGTGCGTCACGGACTCTGTCTCCGCCGGATCTGTGGCGAAGGGGTTACGCACAGTTGCCGGCGATGTGGAAGCCGACCGCTTTGTGTTGATTTTCATACAACGGTAAGAGTTCCGGTCGTTCAGAAAGCAGTGGCAAATTACTGAAAGTAAACTTGCCAAGAAATCACAAACAGCCAACAAATCCTGGGGTTGACTCCGACGTCTTGAAAAGGATATGAAACTAACCCACGGTCTCGGTGTTTCATGGTTTCAAGCCTGAGACGTCAACATCTGTTTCCTGAGTACAATCTGCTGTCCGCCACAAATTCTACAGTTTACCTTAGAGTTTGGGTTCCAGCGCAGATCCTCGAGGTCACAACTGATGTCGCGTCTCGTGATGGTGGGAGCAGACGTGAAGAATGTGTCTGAATTTTAGAGCGGTAATGGAGGGATTTTCTCCATGGCAAAGGCGTTACGGACGCGGTTAGTAATTCCGCTTACCTGCGTTCCAAGCACAGCTGAGACCGATTTGGCAGCAGACCGTGTCGCGCTGGGGTTTAACGTGATGGTATGGGAGCCGGTCAGTTCAGAAAGCAATGGCAAACTACTGACCATAAACTTGCCAAGACATCAACAACAGCAGTAAAATGCTGGTGTTGACAGCGATGTCCGTGAATAGGATAAGCAAAAAAAAAAAAAAAAAATGGAGGGATTAAAAATAAATTGGCCAGAATTTTACATGTGGATTAGCTTTCCCTGTGAATCGGTACAATTGTCTCGGTCATAACATCTGATGGGAGATGCCTTGAAGAGATTAGAACAAGAATCGCCATGGCGAAAGTAGCCTTTAGCAAGATGAAAAACATTCTGACCAATAACAAAAATGTCATTTGCAACGAGAAAAAGAGTGTTGAGGTGCTACATAGAACCTGTGCTTTTGTATGGATGTGAAGCGTGGACAATGAGCAGACAAGATGAAAAACATCTGATGGCTGTGGAAATGTCGTTTCTGAGGAAAATGCAAAGAATACCATGGACGGACAGAAAAACCAATGAACAAGTCCTTCAAGAAACAAATGAAGATCGTAAACTGATTAGAGAAATTAGACGTAGACAGTCCAAATTTTTTGGACATGTTATGAGAAGAAATAAATTGGAGAACTTGGTGACAACTGGCAAGATCGAAGGGAAGAGAGCAAGGAGACGGCAGAGAAGTAAATACCTGGATGACTTGGCCACGTGGTATGGTCGAGAAAAGAACACTGAGCTGATCCACGACTCTGGTGATCGTGTGAGATGGCAAAACATGACCGCCCGTGCTTACTGGCATGGTACATGATGATGATGATCTTTCCCTATTACCAGTGTCCCTCGCCATCAGGTGAACCCACTACGACTTCAGAGGTACCTGTAACATACGTCCTCATGCCAAGGACGAGAAGTCAATATTTTAGTCCGACTGAACTGTGTAGGGATTGAACCCTCTATCTCAGCATCAGCACACCGGAAGTTTAAAAGCTAGAGCTCTTATCCATTCGGTCATGGTGATCTCCGGAATGGAGAGATTTCTGCTTTCTCAATCGAAAAACAATGTTCTTTTGGTTGTTCACGTCGTTGACGTATTCATTGTTCTGTTCTATTTCATCTTGTACGATTTCTGCAGTATACACTTGACGAGATACAGAAAAATATGCCAGACAATAAATTGTGCAACCTACTGCTGGTGTCTTCATTATTCAAATTCACTTCGGGAGAATATATTCTCGTTCATGGTTGTTCAATGATTCAATTTTTGATCTGTATTATGTTATTGTATTTCAATAGGCTGAAATACCACTTATTAAAAAAAAAATAATAATCCTAAAGATACTGACCAATTAACTGTGGAACTCGTAAGATGACAGCTCAACATTTATTGCAGGAGTGTCCAACATTTGTAGAACAGAGATTTTGGTCTACTCGTGCTGCATTAGAGGACAGACTATAAGGGGATGTCAGCAAACTGAAGTTGACTGTCTCTTTCTTTAAATGTATTTACGTCGATGTCAGAAGGTGTATGGAGGTGGAGGAGGATGGGGGGGGGGGGGGGGGGGGGGGGGGGAGAAGACGAAGGGGGAAGAAACTAAAAAGAAGAAGAAGACAGAAGAGAAAAAGAAGAAGAAGAAACGCAACGAACGCACGAACAAACTATTTTAAAGGCGTACAAAGGGGGGCACGCAGGCCCGTCTACATTCGCCTTTCGATCACTCATCTTCATTCATCAAAGGTGCAGTACATTTAAATAGGGAAAAACAACATTGCAAATGGATTTTTTAAGCATAAACAATGCATATTACGATGGTCATTCACAGGGGGGAAAAAATAACACATTGTCAAATGAAAGGTTTGTAAACATAAACAGTGCATACTGCAAGAAGAAGACACACGGACACTTGCTCAAACATACTTGGTTTGCAAGACTAAGAGAAGCTCGGCGCTTCATGGGCTGCTCAAACCAGACCACTGTTGGCAGCAACCGACCGCACTACCACAAATGGCGACCTACCCAGACCACAAAACACACCACCCAGACACTCGGAGACAAACTGGTCTATAGCAGTGATGTAATCCCTCCTCTGCGCCTGGTAGTGTCCCTGCTCGCGCCAGGCGTCCATAATGTCGTCTGTTAGTAATGTCCGGTTCTGGTGTTTTTGGACTTGATGTTCTGACGACCATATTCGCATCTGTTTCATTTCTCCACCGATGGGATTTTATGTGCTTCACCCGACAGCTTTTGGAGTGAAGTTTAATTCACAAGATCGTAAAGAACGTAGAAATCCCGGAGACAGTTCCTTATGTGGTTATGAACCGAGTCTGCAGCCTTGTGTCCCAGTTTTCGCGTTCGGTGCCAGAATGGACTTCAAGCTCTGGATACTGTTGGTCCAGCGCCTGTAGGAGATATTAAAATTATTAAATCGTCCAGACGGATGCCGTTATTTAAGCGCTGTATATATTCATTAAACAACAGTTCGAATTGTTGAACTTTCATACTCATCACGGACAATCTGTTGTAGGTTCAGGGAAATAAGAACTGTAGTTCTGTTTATGACCGTTTATGAACAAACAGGTGACTGTACGAAGTGGTATATGGAGGGCCAGACACGAGATGGTACTCTGTAGCCGGGAAGTCGCAGAAACGGCCTGACAGAATCGTCGTGTGTATGCATGTGTGTACGCAGTTGTCGTTTTACAAATGACAATGATGGTAATCGTGTGGTGCGTGCTGTGCCTCTCCGCGCCAGCCCCTGTCCCTGTAGGCCAGAGAGCGCAGACGAACCTAAAGCAAGCCTAGGGGATGGTTGTGGCTGGTCGATACTCACTCCGCCTGCCTCGTGTGCGCGTGTGTGTGCGTGCGTGTGTGTGTGTTCTTTCACACAGCACAAGCAATCGATTACATTTTAGGTGCGTAGCGGCACAAACCTATCCATCCATCTTCGAATGCATAAAAGCGCACATTTCCGCAAACATACGCACTTGAGCACAACAATAACAGCCCATTTTCACCGCAACCTCCGCACTGCATAGATTTTCTAGAACACGGCTTTCTACTGCCTACAAACCAGCCACATCCACATCCATGCCTTGCATACCAAATGGATAACCACGGAACACTTGTGGATAATTCATGGATATAATTCTGGCTTTGTGATATCCATTATATAATACTACTTGGCCTTGTGATATCCAACAAAGGACGAAAGTTGTATGAATGACACACTACACACGGACGCTGTTTCTGTCGGAAAGAATTGTTCTGTGCGATATATGGATGTTCTCTTCTGTGCGAACATTTGAGCCGTGTTCTATCCACATAAATAATTGCAGCCAGCTTTAGTAATGTAATATGTCAAGTGGATGTGGCTTGTTTAGTTCTGTTACAACGTTGGGAAATATCTTTATTATTACACTCGGATTACAACTGGTGACTTTTGCAACACAACCAGCAACCGGTATTTTGTAAAGAACTAATACACAACACAGAAATACTCTTTCAATCAAATCCTAGCCAGGACCAGGGAAAGCAAAGTAAGAAGAATTATATTTTCTTACTCGGCAAGATAAACACTTGTTTGTACTGGCGTTCTGTAGTTGCTTTTGCACCCGAAATGCGAGCTACTTTATGTAGAATATGCTGTAGATAAAGCAAAACTGACTGTGAAATGTCGCCCAAGTGTATATATAGAGCGGCTTCGGGAACATTCAAGTAGGATAGTTCATTTTAGATTTGGATCGTCTGCCCGGAGTTCAGTGAGCGGCGGGCCGCATTTTACCGCGGGCCTATCTGAGGTGGGATAGTTGGACAAATCATTCTTGCGACTATGACCTCCAGGCGGCCCTCCCTCCCTCCCATGCCGGACTGAGTCACCTAACAGAGGATGAGAGGAAAGTGATAGAGGATGTGCTGCGACGGCAGAAGGAGGAGGAGGAGAAGGAGCATGAGGTTATTAGGTAAATGATGTTTGTTTGTCAGAGGTGTCACACAGGTTATGTTTGTATGTGGGCACATGGCACATCGTGTTTGTACGTGAGTACATGGCACATCGTGTTTGTACATGAGCACATGGCACATCGTGTTTGTACATGAGCACATCGCACATCATGATTGTAGTTTTTGTAGTTTGTCACATCACACATCATGTTTGTAGTTAAGCACAGCACACATATATAGTATATATAACTATATAATATATATATATACACACACATACACATATATAATCAAAATACACACACACACACACACACACACACCACACACTTAGATTGAATAACAGAAAGATTGGTTATAACAAAGAAAAATGTATTCCCACTAGACAATCAATTGTGAATGGAAACGATGTGAAACAAGTCAATGCAGTTATGTATTTGGCTGCTATAATAAGAGGTAGAAAATGTATTAGAGAAGTTGAATGTAGAGTAGCCCCAGCAGAACCGGCATCTCACAAGATGATGATTATTCTCTGCAATTTATCTTTGTGAATCGAGGTGAGGGAAAGAGTTCTTAAGGGCTATGTTGAGCCAATCCTGAAGTGATGAAATGAAACCGCGACAATTAGCACAGAAGTGAGGAAGTATGTGGAAGATAAACCTTTTAATAATAATGTGAATATCGTGGACGGATAGAAAGAGCAATGAAGATGTCATGAAAGAAGTTAACTCACAAAGACAACTGGTTACCAGCGTCAGAAGGCGACAGGCCACATTCTTGGTGTGTCATGAGAATGGGAAAGCTGGAGTATGTCGTGACAACAGGACAAGCTGAAGAGGAGGAGAGGCAGGGGGAGAGCAAAAGAGAAGATGATGGACAGTTTAACGTCCAGGCATGGAGGAGCATCAGTGTCAGAAATGATTGCCAATACACGATATATTCATTATAATTATAGCAGGTGTTGGAAATGTTCACCACAGGCGTCAGGGCGTGACTGTACACGTTTCTTCATATTTAAACATTGCGCACAACCCACTACTGGCAACGCTGATCGTATTCCGGTATGAACCTAAGGTCTTGTCTACGTCAATGTGGAAGCACTAGACTCGAGTTTCGCTCTCATTTGAGCTCGTCAGTAGTGCATATCCTTGCCTGGACCTGGGATCAAACCTGGATCACCGGCGTGTGAGGCGGGTGTGTAACCACGAAACCACTTAGCACACACTAGAAGTGACCAAATTATCACTAGAATATCACAATGTCACCTATCGTAGGCTATAAGCTCAAAATTCACACACACACATACATTGTGATTATTCTAGTGTGAAAATTTGGTCGCGTCTAGTGTGTGCCGCGTGGTCTAGTGGTTACACACCCGCGTCACACGCCGGTGATCCGGGGTTTGTTTCCGGGTCCAGTCAAGGATATGCACTACTGACGAGCTCAAATGAGAGTGAAACTCTAGTCTGGTGCTTCCATATTGAAGTGGGCAAGGCCCAAGGTTCGTACCGGAATACGATCAGCGTTGCTAGTAGTGGGTTATACTCAATGTTTAAATCTCTTCATATTGCCAAATACCGTCTGCAACGCGTCTGTTATTTCCGTGTGTATCGACCGCCATTTCGAAACACTTGTTCAACCAAACAAAATTCATTCTTCCGTTGATAACAGTGAACACCATTCTGGCTGGAGTGCATAGAATTATTCCAGCAGACGACACCCATTCGCTGCATATTGCTTCACTATGGACTGCTAAGCACATTTTTTGATTGATTGATTGATTGATTGATTGATCTAGGAACCGACATCACAGCATTCGGGACATTCCCATAAGCGCTCCGTCTCCATCCTCAGCAGCCAGCGAAGAGTTCCAACACTAATAGTTCCAGTAGCAATCTGATTATATGTCCGTCTCGCCTTTCCTCCGAGCGCCGAGCGTCGGCCAGAACCCCTCGTCACACCACGTTGTCTCATTCTTACCAGACCATGGTGCTCCATCTGCTCCTCCGAGGTGTACACGTGCTCCCACAAGGCCGCAACCACGTCTGCCTTGTCCTGCATCAATACTCCACCAAATTTTGCCGAGCCAGCCAATCTGTCCGCCTGTTCATTCCCCAGCACACCGGCATGCCCAGGAGAAAAGATCCAGGTGATGCTTACTACCCGTGACCTCCGAAGCGAAGCAAGCCACTCTGCACGAAGCCTACCTGTTCTCACCCTTCTCAGCATGCTTTCTGAGTCAGTTACAATCACAATGTGTGTATGTATCGTGTTTTCTATCCAGCGGAAAGCTGCACTGACCGCCTCCACCTCCATTCTTAAGCTAGATGTAGTGTTATCATACGCCAGGCTCTCCTGCACCAAACGCCGACCATTAGTTTTTGCCAAGAACCCCCAGGCACTTCTCCTACCTCTCAACACTGACCCATCCGTGTAGATAATCACATCACCCGGGCGAGAATTTTCATGAATTAGTTGCTGAATTTCCACTTCCGTGGCCCCTGCTGGCCACTCCCTGCACTCCCGGTTCAATGTTATTACAACTCTGCACAAGTCTGACTGCACGGCTGGCACTCTGACCCACTCCTCTCCTCGCCTGATGTTCTCCAAGGGGCACACCTGTCTGATCGTATCCTCCGCCTGAGCCATCCATGATTTCCCTCTTATCAGTCTCTGACCCTTAACTACGTCCAGCGCCTCATGCAACGGGTGATCTGTGTCTGCAGCTACTCTGAGGTATGCCTTCGCTTGCATCACCTTGTGCCTACTAGCAACAGTAGGAAGACCAAGGATGTAACGCATACACACTACTGGAGTGTCTCTAGTGCATCCCAGAATGACCCGCATCGCTTCATTCTGTATGCGCTCTAATTTCACCAGCTGACTCTTTGAGACAGTAAGCATTCCTAGTCCATAATCAATCACTGAGAGGATCAAGTGCTGGTATAGTGTGAAGAGCATTCTCTGCTCTATGTCCATTGCAGCCATAGTTTTAAGTGCATTGAGTCCCTTTTGCGATCTTGTCACAACCGTCTCCACATGGTCCTTGAAGGACAGACTCCTGTCAAATGTGATTCCCAGATACTTCAGTTTGTTCTCTCTGTTGACGCTTCTACCATCTATCGCGAGGCTTGGGGTATCATCTCTCACAATCCTGTTGTCCAGAGAGCACCACAACACCGCCGCCTTTTCCGGGTTGATGACAGCACTCATTTCAGTGCACCAGTCAATCACTTTGTCCACTGTCACCTGTAGCTCCTGGGTGTTTGATCCCTATTTCTCCCCTGCCTGTATGCAAGAATATCATCTGCAAATGTTTAGAATCCTTCCAACCCCTGGTGCTTCTAGGTATGCAATCTTGCTCGTATACACATTAAAGAGCACCGGTGAGATAGCAGATCCCTGTGGCAGTCCCGGGGTTAAAATATGTGGCTCTGAGGTCCATGCGCCTAGACGGAGAGCAACTTGACGAGAATGCAGGACGTCAAGTACTTCGTTTTTCAAATTTGTGCAAGCATGCATTAAAAAAAAAAGAATGATGACGTCAAGTACTTCGTTTTTCAAATTTGTGCAAGCATGCATTAAAAAAAAAAGTAGTTGTATATCCTTTATGGACGTCGCAGTCAACCCAAGCATATTTCGATAAGCAAAGGCAAACTACTGAACGTAGACTTGCCAAGAAATCACAAACAGCTTGCATAAAGTCACGACTTAAAGCTAAGAGTGATAAAATGCTACGTTTCTAAAGCACAAAAGGCTTATAATGTTGTTGTTTGAAGTGTTTTTGTCCCATAATTTTGCAAACTGAAACGTTTCTGTCCTATAATGTTGCTATATGAACTTTGTAAAAGCTCACAATTTTGTCAAAAAATCTAGGATTATGTTTGGAGCAGCTTATTTTGTTAAGGATGACGAATTGTTTGAGAAGGTCCCAGTTCAGTCAAGAATCTAGGGTCCTGTAATGAACAATAACTGTCAAAAATCTATGGCCATGTGATGAATTAACAGCTCTTTCAAAGATTTGGGGGTCATGTAATGAACTAGCAACTCTGTCAAAGATCTAGGGTTATGTGATACATTAACAACTCTGTCAAAGATCTATGGTCATGAGATGAATTAACAACCCTGTCAAAGGTTTAGGGTCATTGATTGATTGATTGATTGATTTAGGAATTGAAATCACAGCATTCGGGGCATTCCCATAAGTTTTAGGGTCATGTGATGAACTAACAACTCTGTCAAAGATCTAGGGTCATGTGATGAAGTAACAACTCTGTCAAAGATCTATGGTCATGGATTGATAGTAACAACTCTGTCAAAGATCTAGGGTCATGTGATGAAAGTAACAACTCTGTCAAAGACTCTATGGTCATGTGATGAAGTAACAACTCTGTCAAAGATCTAGGGTCATGTGATGAAGTAACAACTCTGTCAAAGATCTATGGTCATGTGATGAAGTAACAACTCTGTCAAAGATCTAGGGTCATGTGATGAAGTAAAACTCTGTCAAAGATCTAGGGTCATGAGATGAAGTAACAACTCTGTCAAAGATCTATGGTCATGAGATGAATTAACAACCCTGTCAAAGATCTAGGGTCATGTGATGAAGTAACAACTCTGTCAAAGATCTATGGTCATGAGATGAATTAACAACCCGGTCAAAGGTTTAGGGTCATGTGATGAAGTAACAATTCTGTCAAAGATCTAGGGTCATGTGATAAATTAACAACCCTGTCAAAGATCTAGGGTCATGTGATGAACTAACAACTCTGTCAAACATCTAGGGTCATGAGATGAACTAACAACTCTGTCAAAGATCTAGGGTCATGTGATGAACTAACAACTCTGTCAAAGATCTAGGGTCATGTGATGAACTAACAATGTGGTGTAGTGAGCTCCCAATGATGACTTGGATCTAGAATGATGTGATGTCAAGGATCTAACGTTACGTTTTGGGTCAAAGGACTAGAGCCCACGTTATATATCAAATTTGACGGGCATTCTTCTACTCCATATTATAATACCACCACAACAGTCCGACAGTTTACAGACTTAATCTGGGCATATTTAAACAAACCGTTATTGTGTACATATTCTAAAACACACTGACTTCATACATTCATGCCAGTTTCCCTATGCTACATTTTAGACTAACCACAATCGAATGACTGGCACACAACGAAGTCCAGTCTCAGAATAACCATTCGTGGCTAGTCACCTTGCGTTACTCAATTTCCCAATTCATATCCTGACTTGTTTTCATGCTCCAAGCGAAATACACGCTTAATTCAAGTTACCAAGGTACATTTCGCTAGGAGGAAGGGGTGTGTAGTGATAGCTGCAAGAAGGATTCTCATACTTTAAATATGACCCCCATCTCACTAAGGGTTCCCAAACTTTCAATACATTTGAAAGCCAAATACCCATGAAAACCACAGGCACCCATTTTTCACCTTCCGCATTACTTACACCGAATAAGACAGTATAGCAATGTTGACAAGGTGACTGCAAACTGTCTCCGAAACGCCTCCGATACTACTCTTATGATTAGATGTTCATAAACTCCGCTCTGTCCCTCAACAGTTCAACTCTACATTCTGGTGGTAAACTCCCATACCAAGCGTTTGTCTCTAAGCCAGTGTAGGGATGTTTCCTGAACAATGTAGTGGAACCACTCGTACCTGGGGTGCCTGGTGAATATCACTCCCTGCAGCACCATTCTCTCCAGGCTGTGATGATTTGCCCGTTCTTCTCCACTGTGTACATTATCCCAAAGTGCCCCGACCACATCTGCCTTATCATGCACGAATACCCCACCAAGTGGTGCAGACCCAGCCAATCTGTCCGCCTGCTCGTTTCCCACCACCCCAGCATGTCCTGGGGGGGGGGAGGGGGGGGGAAAGTCCCATAGATGCTCTCTATATCTTTTAAAATTATTGAATGGGTTCGGTTGTGAAAGGGGCCAAATTATAAAACGTGAAAGAATTAGAGACTAGAGGACGCACTAGACAACATAAAAATTGACAGCTATAGTTACCGACCACGATTTGAACATGTACATTTTTCATGTTGTCTATTGCGACCTCATCAACGTTGGGCGGCATTTACCAAACCCGACACCCCACATTGTGCCAACGGCTTCGGGCGGAAGAGTGCAATTGGGAGGGTACAAGCCTTACCCTGGTGCGAGGAAATGCAACCTAAAGACAAATGTCATGGCAGGGCAGACCAGGCCCTAAGCCTTGGTTGGCGGCTGGTCTAGGATCGAAGCTCCGACAGGCGGACAGTTAGGGCATTGCTTTGCTGATCCGGCAGCTTCTGCAGCTTGTCTTGTTCCAGATGTAGGGGTGTTACCTTTCCTCTGGAGTGAACTAGGCAGGCCGAGAGAGGGATCATGCTGCATGGGCAATACATGATCTCTATATTTAGCCCAGGCTTTGTGCTATGGTCGGTCTCTGTGGCTAAGGGCTTGCGAACGCGGTTTGTAAGCCCGTATACCCGGGTTCGAAACACAGCGGTGCTGGTTCTTTCGAAAAAGGTATAGGAGCCGGTCGGTCAGAAAGGAATGGCAAACCACTGAACGTAAAATTTTCCCAGGAATCACGAACAGCGAAAATGCTAGGGTTGACTGCTACGTCCTGTGAAGGACATGTAACTTAATTTTGTTCTTTTTTTGTGCTATGGAGAGGCAAACATGTGTTCAGATGTACCCACTGTGAACGGACATTTACAGCGCGAATTGGCCTTATCAGTCACATTCGCTACCGCCATAGTTAAAAGTTATTATGCCTTTTTAAAGCACAAACTATCGTCTGTCAAGACGGCAAGGTGCCAATGAATTGCGACCTCAAGTATCTACTTCTCTCTTCTGCTTCTACCAGTGCCAGACAATACATGTGTGCTTAATTATGAACTGCCTTAGTGGTCCTAAAGAGTTCCCCAATTAATATTTATGTAGAAAATGTAAATCAGAAGGTGTGCAAACAGTTAAATATGGATCTGTATAAGAGAGTTAGCAAAGTGAGTTCCGTTTGCCGAATCTCCGTTCGTTGTTAGCATCATGAAGGGAGACATAGGCAAAAGTTGAGATGTTGAGATATAAAAGCGTTGCAAAATCAATGGTCTTCTTCTTCGTCGCTCACCCACAGTGTTTGTTTTGATGTAATTGGGTTGTGCCTGTTCACAGCAGAGCTGCAATATTTGCGCGTGTCGGTGGACCTATCCGGCTTCTTCGGGCGTTTGTTGACCGCGTTAACCTTACCGAAGACCACTACAAAATCATCACAAAATACAAGTGAAGTTTAAGTGGTTTTTTCAACGGAAGTGGTGGAATTTATGTAGCTATCAAGTATGTTCATGTAGTTATCAGGTATGTTCACTGTAGTTATCAGGTATGTTCATGTAGTTATCAAGTATGTTCATGTAGTTATCAGGTATGTTCATGTAATTATCAGATGTGTTCATTTTTTATCAGATGTGTGTTATTGTAGTTGTCAAGTATGTTCATGTAGTTATCATGTGTGTTCATGTAGTTATCATGTATGTTCATGTAGTTATCATGTCTGTTCATGTAGTTATCATGTATGTTCATGTAGTTATCATGTGTGTTCATGTAGTTATCAGGCGTGTTCATGTAGTTATCAGATGTGTCCATGTAGTTATGAGCTATGTCCATGTAGTTATGAGCTATGTTCATGTAGTTAATAGGTATGTCATGGTAATGAGTTATGTTCATGTAGTTATCATGTGTGTTCATGTAGTTATCAGGTATGTTCATGTAGTTATCAGGTGTGTTCATGCAGATATCAGTTATGTTCATGTAGATATCAGGTATGTTCATGTAGTTATCAGGTGAGTTCATGTAGTTATCAGGTATGTTCATGTAGATATCAGGTATGTTCATGTAGATATCAGGTATGTTCATGTAGTTATCAGGTGTGTTCATGTAGATATCAGTTATGTTCATGTAGATATCAGGTATGTTCATGTAGTTATCAGGTGAGTTCATGTAGTTATAAGGTGAGTTCATGTAGTTATCAGGTGTGTTCATGTAGTTATCATGTGTGTTCATGTAGTTATCATGTATGTTCATGTAGTTATCATGTGTGTTCATGTAGTTATCATGTATGTTCATGTAGTTATCATGTGTGGTCATGTAGTTATCATGTATGTTCATGTAGTTATCATGTATGTTCATGTAGTTATCATGTGTGTTCATGTAGTTATCAGGCGTGTTCATGTAGTTATCAGATGTGTCCATGTAGTTATGAGCTATGTCCATGTAGTTATGAGCTATGTTCATGTAGTTAATAGGTATGTTTATGTAATGAGTTATGTTCATGTAGTTATCATGTGTGTTCATGTAGTTATCAGGTATGTTCATGTAGTTATCAGGTATGTTCATGTAGTTATCAGGTATGTTCATGTAGTTATCAGGTATGTTCAGGTAGTTATTAGTGAGTTCATGTAGTTATCAGGTATGTTCATGTAGTTATCAGGTATGTTCATGTAGTTATCAGGTATGTTCATGTAGTTATCAGGTATGTTCATGTAGTTATCAGGTATGTTCATGTAGTTATCAGGTATGTTCATGTAGTTATCATGTGTGTTCATGTAGTTATCATGTGTGTTCATGTAGTTATCAGATGTGTCCATGTAGTTATGAGCTATGTCCATGTAGTTATGAGCTATGTTCATGTAGTTAATAGGTATGTTTATGTAATGAGTTATGTTCATGTAGTTATCATGTGTGTTCATGTAGTTATCAGGTATGTTCATGTAGTTATCAGGTATGTTCATGTAGTTATCAGGTATGTTCATGTAGTTATCAGGTATGTTCAGGTAGTTATTAGGTGAGTTCATGTAGTTATCAGGTATGTTCATGTAGTTATCAGGTATGTTCATGTAGTTATCAGGTATGTTCATGTAGTTATCAGGTATGTTCATGTAGTTATCAGGTATGTTCATGTAGTTATCAGGTATGTTCATGTAGTTATCATGTGTGTTCATGTAGTTATCATGTGTGTTCATGTAGTTATCAGGTGTGTCCATGTAGTTATGAGCTATGTTCATGTAGTTAATAGGTATGTTCATGTAATGAGTTATGTTCATGTAGTTATCATGTGTGTTCATGTAGTTATCAGGTATGTTCATGTAGTTATCAGGTGTGTTCATGTAGATATCAGTTATGTTCATGTAGATATCAGGTATGTTTCATGTAGTTATCAGGTGAGTTCATGTAGTTATCAGGTATGTTCATGTAGATATCAGGTATGTTCATGTAGATATCAGGTATGTTCATGTAGTTATCAGGTGTGTTCATGTAGATATCAGTTATGTTCATGTAGATATCAGGTATGTTCATGTAGTTATCAGGTGAGTTCATGTAGTTATCAGGTATGTTCATGTAGATATCAGGTATGTTCATGTAGATATCAGGTATGTTCATGTAGTTATCAGGTGTGTTCATGTAGATATCAGTTATGTTCATGTAGATATCAGGTATGTTCATGTAGTTATCAGGTGAGTTCATGTAGTTATAAGGTGAGTTCATGTAGTTATCAGGTGTGTTCATGTAGTTATCATGTGATGTTCATGTAGTTATCATGTATGTTCATGTAGTTATCATGTGTGTTCATGTAGTTATCATGTATGTTCATGTAGTTATCATGTGTGTTCATGTAGTTATCATGTATGTTCATGTAGTTATCATGTATGTTCATGTAGTTATCATGTGTGTTCATGTAGTTATCAGGCGTGTTCATGTAGTTATCAGATGTGTCCATGTAGTTATGAGCTATGTCCATGTAGTTATGAGCTATGTTCATGTAGTTAATAGGTATGTTTATGTAATGAGTTATGTTCACGTAGTTATCATGTGTGTTCATGTAGTTATCAGGTATGTTCATGTAGTTATCAGGTATGGTCATGTAGTTATCAGGTATGTTCATGTAGTTATCAGGTATGTTCAGGTAGTTATTAGGTGAGTTCATGTAGTTATCAGGTATGTTCATGTAGTTATCAGGTATGTTCATGTAGTTATCAGGTATGTTCATGTAGTTATCAGGTATGTTCATGTAGTTATCAGGTATGCTCATGTAGTTATCAGGTATGTTCATGTAGTTATCATGTGTGTTCATGTAGTTATCATGTGTGTTCATGTAGTTATCATGTGTGTTCATGTAGTTATTAGGTATGTTCATGTAGTTATCAGGTATGTTCATGTAGTTATCATGTGTGGTTCGTGTAGTTATCAGGTATGTTCAGGTAGTTATTAGGTGAGTTCATGTAGTTATCAGGTATGTTCATGTAGTTATCAGGTATGTCATGTAGTTATCAGGTATGTTCATGTAGTTATCAGGTATGTTCATGTAGTTATCAGGTATGTTCATGTAGTTATCATGTGTGTTCATGTAGTCATCAGGTATGTTCAGGTAGTTATTAGGTGGTTCATGTAGTTATCAGATATGTTGATGTAGTTATAAGGTGAGGTTCATGTAGTTATAAGGTGAGTTCATGTAGTTATCAGGTGTGTTCATGCAGTTATCAGATGTGTTCATGTAGTTATCAGGTGTGTTCA
>JACEFZ010018788.1:0-28774 GCA_014155875.1 Cepaea nemoralis | reverse complement strand
CGGTGGTGCGCTATTCTTTCACTTTCCGGTTTGGGTTAGGGTTAGGGGGTAGGGTTAGGATTAGGATTAGGGTTAGGTTAGGGTTAGTGTTGTGTACCCTACCCCTAACCCTAATCCTAATCCCTACCCCCTAACCTAACCCTAACCCTAACCGGAAAGTGATTGCAGGACCGATGCAAATGAGGATCGAAGGAGACAAGAAACGGTCTTGCCACAGCCCAAAGAAACAACACTGTGGTGTGGGGCAATTGAAACGCACTGGACACGCACTCCACCCGAACACAGAGGAGATCACCGTCGGCGCTAAATATAGCTGGTGGACTCTAAATATAGCTGGCAAGTTTGTTTGGGGTGAAAGAAAGGAAAAGTACCCAAATATCTAGGAAGTATGTATCACAGAAAATGGCAGATTGGACAGAGAAATCGAAATCATATGTCAAAAAGCTAGTGCAGTTACATATCAACTACCACCCTTATTGAAACATCCAAATATACCCATGTCCGCAAAACGACAGATAATAAACAGCACATTCATACCAACCCTATGCTACGAATCTCAAACTTGGACTCTTATCTAAATCACGCTTTCGCAAAATCAACACCTGCGTGATGAGATGCCTGAGGACAATCGAGACCGAGTAAGAAATTATGTTATCAGACAGACAGTGGGATCAACACCTTGTGCCACATTTATTGAAAGACAGAAGATCAAGTGGTTTGGCCATGTCGTTAGAATGCAACACTATCAACTACCATCGCTGGCCTTAGATAAAAGATCATCTGCGACGAGACCAAGAGGACGCCAAAGAAGAAAATGGATTGACGATATCAAAGACATTGTACAATCACACGGAATGACACTATCCAGCACCGCCCACCGGGCGCTGGCGTGCAAATTATTCCTCCAACCACGCTTGACGGCAGAAGTGGAAGATGATGATAATGATGATCACAGACACACAGACACAGACACACACACAGACACACACACAGACACACACACATACACACACACACACATACACACACGCATACACACACGCACACACACACATATATATATATATATATATATTGATATATATATATATATATATATATATATATATATATATATATATATATATATATATATACTATATATATATATATATATATATTGATATATATATATATTGATATATAGGTAGTTAGTCGACAGATCATCCTCATTGCACATCGAGCTATTCAATCCATAAGTGCTCGGATCCCCTCCTCAACAAATCCCGCAGCGTGTAGCGGCTAACGACACCGTTTCTGTGTTGGTTTATCAATCATCTTTGACTTCCCGCGTAGTGTTCTTGTTTGGCCACACCTCTTTTAATTTGCTGTTCTTGCAGTCTGACCATGGTTGTAGATTCACATTCATCACTTGGTTCTTGCAAAAGTATTACTTCTTGTAGAGCATTCAGAATGTCAGCCTGGTCCATGGCTCGTCCGCCTTCCACAGTAGCCTTACCTGCAAGCTTGTCAGCCCGCTCATTTCCTTGTACTCCCGCATGCCCTGGCACGAAAATGAAACTAATCTTTGCCAGCCGAGACTGCTCCAGAGACAGCAACCACCGTCTTCGGATCCACCCCATCTCTATCTACTTGAGCATGCTCACATGCTCATTGAGTCAGTAAGGAAACATGTAATGCATGTTATATATATATATATATATATATATATATATATATATATATATATATATATATATATATATATATATATATATATATATATATATATATATATGTGAAGACCACAAATAAAAGAAGTATTCTTATATAGAAATAATTGGCCCATATATAATTGGCTGTAACATGTGACAGGTTATCTGCTTCTAGAACTGCAGCTTCTTACATGCCCTTTCCGGGCGCTTCAATCACATTTAGTCCTTACTGGTTGTTTTTGATGAACTTGGTCATTTTCCGATCAGAAATTTGTAAGTGCTGTCTGAACGCGACATCATCATTGAAGTCAAACTGACCGGTAAACATATAAAACTGAAAAATAAAGTTACAAATGCTCACCACTATTTAACTTACCTGTTTGGAAGATAAAAAAAGTTATCCAGCACTCGACTGACTTGTGAATGAATACATTGTATGCACTAGGTTCTATGCGATGTTGGGAATTTCTGCCATAGATATGCTGTGAAATAACAATAGGGATAAGACATAATTGCGATGAATTCAGCATATATTTAACATATATTTAGCATAGATTTAGCACACATTTAAAAAACAGTTAAGATATATCTAATAATCAATTAACATACACTTAACGCACACATAACACACATTTAGCACATATTTAGCATACATTTAACATACAATTAACACACATACACACACACACACACACATATATATATATATATATATATATATATATATATATATATATATATATATACACACACACACATACACACACACACACACACAGCAGCGCTGTATATTTTTAACAGATATTTAACTCACATTTAACACACAAATGTAACATACATTACTTAAAAACGAATATTTTCCTTAACATGAGTGGAAGCTTTCAAAATAATGTTGGTATCGCATATTAAACTCATCCAATGTTAGTGTGTGCACAAATGTCTTCAATTTTTAAGACAGACACCACAGGGAAAGAAACATGCGCACATGTTTTTACGTTCATTTCTCCTGCCATATATCATAGTTACATTTACCCCCTCTACCTCAATTGTTACTTTAACCCCATCTATCCTATGATGCCATCTCTATGTATACCAAATACTCGTCGCTTTAAAGTGGTTTGAAATAGTTATGCCTATATGTAATCGTGTATGTATTATGTGTGTATATGCTGTACGTATGTCTGCATTTATGGCTGCATGGAGAGTGTATATAAGGATGTTGGTCTGTTTGCATGTATGTCAATCTATAAGTATATCTATCTGTCTGTCTCTCTGTTCTCATATGTGTTTGTTTATGTTGAGTGTTTACGTATGTATTCGGGATACCAAGTTAAACAGAGCGGGTGTCTGTGGGGGAATCATGGATGTCTGTGGGGAGCGATGGATGTCAGTTAGGGGCCATGGATGTCTGTGGGGAGTCATGGATGTCTATGAGGAGTCATGGATGTCTGTGGGGAGTCATGATGTCTGTAGAATGTCATGGATCTCGCAGAGTGTCATCGATGTCTGTAGAGAATCATGGATGCCTGTAGAATCATGAATGTCGGCAGAGAATCATGGATGTCTGTAGAAAGTCATGGCTGTCTGTAGAAATTGATGAAATTCGATAGAAAGGTCATGGGTGTCTGTAGAGAGTCATGTATGTCTATAGAAAGTCATGGATGTCTGTAGAGACTCATGGATGAATGTAGAGAGTCATGGATATCTGTAGAGAGTTATGTATGTCTGCAGAAAGTCATTAATGTCGGTAGAAAATCATAGATTTCTGTAGAAAGTCATGGATATCTGTAGAGAGTCATGGATGAGTGTAGAGAGTCATGGATATCTGTAGAGAGTCATGGATGTCTGTAGAGGGCATGGGTATATGTAGAAAGTTATAGGTATCTGTAGAGAGTCATAAAGATCTGAAGAGAGTCATGGATATCTGTAGAAAGTCATTGATGTCGGTTGAGAGTCACGGATATCTGTAGAATTTCATGGATATCAGTAGAAAGTCATGGATGTCCATAGGGTGTCGTGGATGTAGATTCCAAATCAGGATCCCGAATAAGAACTCTGTATGAACCCACAAATCCTTCTCCCTCTAAATCTTCAGCGGCTTGCGTCACCAACACTTCATTTTGCCTCATTAACACTGCTAACTGCGGGTGGTCGGTAGTCGGAACCGAGAATCATAATCCTCAAATTCCCCCATAAAAATACCCCAGTTGACTTCTAGACATCGGTGAGGAGGCCCTTTCTGCCACTTAAACACGCCAATTTTGGTGAACTAAAATTTAATTGGGCCTAATAAAAGATTACACGTTGTTAAGTTGAGGAATTTGGCTCCGAAACTTCAGGGCTACCTGGCAGCTATGACTGAAGAAGACGATAAAATAAAATAGAAACGAATCTGTCTTTCTTAAAGGCCATGGGATATAGGGAAAATATATGGTTGCGCCAAGGGGTCTTGAAATATACAACGAATGAACTTAATTTTCAAGGGGTTAAGAATAGGGCATGCAGGCCCGTTAGACTTTTGCCCTTTTATCTCTCTGCTTTCATACATTCTTTCATTCAAACATCACTTATGAAGCTAATCTTAGACAACGACAGAAACAATATCTGCATTTAAAAAAAAAATGTCCAATAAACAATATTATATAACTTACTAAACTTAATTTTTGACATGACGGTTATAATTGGCTAAAGTAGATGTATCGTGCCGGTCTCCCTGACGAAAGTGTTAACGACTTTCTCCGTAATCCTGTATATCCACGTAGGGGAACACAGCTGCGCGAGATTCGGTAGCGGATCGCGTTGGTTACTTACGCCTGCCTGTGAGACCATCGCTAAGAAAGCAATGACACACTACTGAGCGTAATCTTGCTAAGACATCAACAACAGCGGTAAAATGCTGGTGTTGACATCGATGTCCTGTAAATAGGATATGCGGAAAAAAAGATGTATCGTACCACAGTTAGGAGAATGTGTTTTATACTAGCTGTCTGGGACAGTTAAAGATGTTTATTTTGTATAATGGGACACACGTAACAGTTATCGTGTCTTTAAAAAAAAACAAAAAAAACACGCTACATTTAAACATAAGGATAAAAACAGTTTCAAGAAAGGGATATTGAAATAAAGTGAAAAGTGAATAACGAAGACACAAACAACAGATTGCACGATTTGTTACCTGTCATATTTCACTACATTTCGTCAGGTACATACTACAGAAATCACACAACATAAATTAAACAATTAGATACATCCTTCAAGTTGAAATATAACACACATAATCACACAGTAATCTGAATTGTATACAACGTTAATTTTAAACTGAATATCATGTCTTTTTGTTCGCACAAAGTTGTTTTCTAAAGGTGAATGGCGATTGCTTCTGCCAGCTGTTAAATGTGACGATTTTGTGTGTTAAATTGAAAAGTATTGAAATAGCAGGGTATTTTGTTATCTCAAACGTTGTTTTGCGACAAAAAGAAAATGCATACCAATGTTTGGGAGCCCAGTTAATGTTTTCTCATTGTGATTTTGAACAATGAAGTCACAAACATATCATTGGAGTTACTCCCTGGCATATTTCGCTGTATCTCATCAGGTGCATAAAGCAGAAGTATATATCTTGTTATGAAAAAGAAAGTGAATGACATTTGGCTGAAATGTGATGCACCTCGTTGTTTACATTACGCGATTGTGTAGAACGTTGTATCCACGGAAGTCTAACACTTGGCAGAAAGTCCATCTGTTTACATTGCAACGGCTGGAATCGAGTAATATATAATGCTTCCATATATTTGAGCAATCGTTTATTGTTCGTAGAATACAGTATATGAAAAGCGGATTTCTTATTGACTGCGCGGTTGCTGCTCAGCTTATTTCACTGGAAAGGATTCATTAGGCTGTTTGTAGGTAAGCATGGCTGAATGGATAAGAATGCGTGCTCTGTTGCTAAGGAAAGCTAATCCACACGCAAAGTTCAGTCCAGCTTGCCTAGGAGTAGTGTGTATGGACTACACTTGAGTTCAAATCGAATGAGAGCAAAAAAAAAAAACAAGGCTGCTTCATTACGTGTTGAACATTTGTTTATGGAGTATGTATTTGACGAGATACAGTAATATCTACTAGGCAATAAATTGTTAGGTAGTTGCATATCCTTTACAGGACGTCGCAGTCAACTCCATAATTTTAATTTATTTGTTTGTATTTAATGCGTTCCCCTATTATAAAACTATAACAGAGGAACGCATTAAAGACAAACAACTAAACAAGGCAAACCAACATCTATTCCGTCGAGGCTGTTACTACTATGTACTGTCAACATACAATTCAATTTTCTAACAAAGACATGCCGCCAAATTGACGGAGTGGCCATGGGGAGTCCTCTTGGTCCTATTCTAGCGGACATCTTCATGGCACATTTAGAAGAAAAGAGATCCTCAGACATTAAAAACTTGGTCTTCTGCCGTCGTTATGTGGACGATATACTAATTATCACCACAGACGAGCTACAAGCAACATCGTTCCAGGCCATAATGAACATGACACATAAAAACATCTCTCTATCTATGGAAAACGAACACAACGAAGCGTTGCCTTTCCTAGATATTCTAATGAGATGTAGAGCAGACGGCACAATTCAAAGATCAGTGTACCGCAAAGAAACATGGACTGGCCAATACCTAACTATTCAGAGCTTCACATCTGTCCAGTACAAACGGGGCTTAGTACGGACCCTGTTTGACCGTGCTAGAAAGATATGCACCCAGGACACACTGACAGAGGAATTTGAAACTCTGAAGAATGTCTTAAACATGAATGGGTACACCACAGGATTTATAAAGCGCAACTGCCAACAGCCCAAACCCAAACCAGACGAAACTACAGTCCCTAAGCTCAAGGTATCCATCCAGCTACCCTTTTCGAGGGGATGACGTAATGCAACGTATACAAGACCGGCTTACTGCAGCAGTAGGCCGAACATTCTGTGCTGCAACTCCAGTCATTAGGTATAGAACCACACCGATTCCCACACCAGCAGTCAAAGAGCCTGTTCCTCTGTACGCCAAAAACAATTGCATTTATCAATTCACATGTAGATGCCAGGCTTTCTACATCTGTAGAACAGAGAGACAGCTGAACAAAAGAGTGTCAGAACACATACCTCAATGGGTCGACAAGATACGACACACAGGCGATGCGAGCCTAGTGGGGCCGACCCACCGGAAGCTCCCCGCGTCTTCAATTGGTAGGCACATTCTTGAAAATGGCCATGTGATTTACAAAAACATTGCCTTTCGCGTGTTGTTTAACACACAAAATACTCGCTTGTTAAAGTTTGCAGAAGCAATAATGATCAATAAACGCAAGCCAGATTTGTGCAAAGAGAAAGACATGTTAGTCAGCATTAAAATTACCACTGTAGACAATTGACATAATTGTGTGAACATGTGTATATTTCAGCTTGAAGGATTTATCTAGTTAATTTACTTTATGTTGTGTGAATTCTGCAGTATGTACCTGACGAGATGCAGCGAAATATGCCAGGCAATAAATCGTGCAATCTATTGTTTGTGTCTTCGTTATTCAAATTCACTACGGGAAAAGAAATATATGTTAATGAGGAAAAATTGGAGGTGGTGGAACATTTTGAATATCTTGGGTCATTGATTATCAACAATGGTGACACAATGAAAGAAATTACACGACGACTATCAATTGCTCTTCAAAGACTAAAACAATTGAATAAATTATGGAGTGGGACAGATAGAACTACAAACATTAGATATTTAAGAGTTTGCATCTTTCCCACTGCAGCATACGCCTGTGAGACATGGACACTTACTAAACAAGCTGAACAGCGCATACATGCCTTTGAATATAAATGTTATAGACGAGTTCTAAGAATATCTTGGGTAAAGAAAAGAACAAATGCATCCATTCTTCAAGAGCTGAATATTGAAGAAGGTTGACTATTAAAGACGATAAAACAAAGAAAATTGAATTATTTTGGTCACTTGAAACGTCACAAAAGTTTGGAGAGAACAATAACGGAGGGGTATATGCCTGGGAAGAGAGGAAGAGGAAGGCCACAGAGAAGATGGGTGAAGGATGTGGCGGATGATCTCAAGATGGGTGTATCGGACGCGGAACATCTTGCTTATGATCGAGAGGTTTTCCGGAAGGATGTTATGGGAGCGAGGTTCTGCAAAGGACATGCTACTGAATGAATGATTATCATTTTCCCTCGCCTTCAGGCATACCCACTCCGATTTCTGAGATACTTGTAATTTACGTCCCCAAGTGAACGTTTTAGCGTAGCTGGCCAGCGTAGGGGTTGAACCCGCTACCCCGGCGTTAGCACACTAAAAGTTTGAGAGCGAGCGCTCTTTTCCATCCGTTGAAGCTGACTTCAATTTCTTGTATACAATAGGATGCCATTTCTCCTTTCTCGGTTTCACCTCTCTCTACGGTTCAGCCATAGTTTACGGACCTTCCACTGTTTCAGTTACAATTCTCGGTTCACCGTTCTCCGTTACAATTTTGCTCAGTCACCCTTTTCACGATCTCCTTATTCATCATCACTTCTCTCACTTGCACTTCTCGACATATCTCCCATTTCAACTTCTTCTGGCTGTTATAATCTCTCTCTCTCTCTCTCTCTCTCTCTCTCTCTCTCTCTCTCTCTCTCTCTCTCTCTCTCTCTCTCTCTCTCTCTCTGTCTCCTCGCTCTATCTCCAGTCTCTCCTGCATCTCCAAACTATCAGTCTTCCGTCGCCTCCCTGTTTCTCATTTTCTCTCAGTCTGTCCTCTCCCGATCTTCCTTCTCCCTCACCCGCACCCCCCCCCCCCCTTTTCATCAGTCTCACTTTCCCCTTATCTCACTTTCCCATCTCTCTGTCTCTCTTCTCCGGGTCTCAACTTCTCCCGGAATTTTTTCTCTCTAAATCTTCCGTTTTCAACATAACTTATCACAGTCTCCATCCTCTTTCTGTTCTCTTACAGTCTCTCTATCCTCAGTCTCTTATCCTTCTTGTCCCCTACCCCCACCCCCGTCCACCCGTCTCCCCTCTTGTAATAGGCTCCTCTCTCCCAGCCTCCTCTAACTCTATCTCCCCCATCCCAGCCTCCCTGGTTTCACTCTCCCACTCCGTCTCCCCTATGTTACATCTCCCCACTCCGTCTCCCCTATGTCACATCTCCCCACTCCGTCTCCCCTATCCTTAACCACCCGTACTTTCTCATCTATTTCAATATCTATTCTTTATAGCACCCATTCCCTTCTCCACAGCCAACCCCATCCCCACACCCCAACCCCTCTTTTCTCTTGCCCGCCCTTCCATTACTCCTTAACCCCCGTAATCTCACAAACTAACTCAATTCTATAATTTCACTTCTCTAGGCAAACACTATCTGCCCAGAACACTCCCAGAAGCAACTCACAAACTTAATCTATCACCTCCCCTGCAGCGTACTCCCAACTAGTACTCAAACACCACCAAATTTACATTCCAACAGTGTCGGCCCTCTACCGTTAGAGCAAGCAGAAAAACTATTTCCCCAATTTGCGACCAACACGTACCGGCCGCCATTTGATGTGTTGTGGAAGTTGGTACTTTAGCGTACAGCGTCTATGGACTGGAGATAGCCAGCGCGGGTCGCAGTCCGGCATATCGCTTTCAAAATCAACTGCAGTTGATTTGGGATCAGGCCGCCCAGTGTTTATTTTTAACAATATTTTCTTCTGTCGTCCAGAAAGCAATGGCAAGCTTTAAAAAGAATACGCTTAAAAGTTGACAGGGCCGACTTCATTGCACCGGGTTTTTATCCCATATGGCTCAGTATCTTTGCGCAGTGCGGAAAGCATCGCACAAAGCACGAACTCCGTAGCTCCAGCGACGACCTCAGGAGTCTCCGAAAAAATCCACTCGTAAACCGAAGGACGCAGCCCGAAATCGAACTCACAACTTTTGGAGCCCAAATCAGACGGCGTGATTATTTCGCGACGGAGCACTGAAACTTGTCTAGTAAATCACAAACATCCAAAAAGTGCTGGGGTTGAAAGACGTTTTAGAAAGGATATACAACCATCTTTGTAGTCATGAGCGACGTAATAAGTGAAATAGCTATATTCGGGGTCTACACCGCAATGCACGGTGTTATGTCTTTGACGTTTAGTCTTAATATACTAAGGAAATCTGGCTACATGTCTCACACAATGTATTCCGTTAGTGATTTGCAACAAAGAAGCCAAAACAATAAGTGGTATGATAGAATTCGCGTGCCTGAAATATTAGAAGAAGCTGAATGAATGGGGGAAAAAACACACAAATCGTATGAAGTAAGTGCAGGTTAGCATGGCCGAATGGATAAAAATGCGTGTTGTTAAACATCCGGTATGCTGATGCCGAGGTAAGGGGTTCAACCCCTACACCGAACAGTTGGAATAAAATGTTGACCTATCGTCCTTCACTTGGGGACGTAAATTACAAATACCTCTGGAGTCGGATTGGGTTCGCCTGATGGCGAGGGACACTGTTGATAGGGGAAGCTAATCCACACGCAAAAGTCAGAACAAAACTAATAGAAGTAGTGTGTATGGACTACGCTTGAGTTCAAAGCGAGCGAGCGAAAAAAAATGAAGTAAGTTGATGAATCATAGTTTGGCAGAAGTACATAACTTACAGTCAAATACACCATTCGAATGTGGAGTATTAACTCATTTTACTTTAAAATGTCCAATAGCAAGTGCATGCTGGGGATATTTGAAATGTGAGGACATCAGGTTTGTAGGTAAGAGTGCGCGGAGCAATATGTCGTCAGTCTTTATCTCCCGTAGTGAACGACGAGATCTGGCCAGAGAACCCATGTCCAATCGCGCTGAATGCCACTGCCCGCTATCGGCTCTCAGCTGAGGGATATGGCTGAACGCCTCTAAGCAAAATCCCTAGGATGTGAGGGCCTGGCCGCTACTCACCTCCTGCTCTCGGAGGTTTGATGCTGAGCCGCCAGCATCTGTAGCCTGCTTTGTTCCAGACGTGCTGATTATCCTTTCCTCTAGAAAAAATAAGGCAAGGTCGAGAGAGGGATCATGCTGCATGGGCAACATATGATCTCTGAATGCAAGCCCAGGCATTGTGTGATGGAGTGTTAGATCTAATCCACATACGTTCGTCTGTAAAGACGTCAAGATGCTAGTACAGTCTCCCATATCTACCCAGTCTAAAATGGATACACTCAAATTCCACGGCAAGGAAAGGCGACAGATGCAATATTGACCACTTCACCTGTCGAATGCCAATTCGAGTTAAATATGTCCCTAGCACCATATACTCACGGCTGCCGAGATAGCGCAGAGGCCCGAGATTATGCATTCGACCACGTATCCAGGAGGATGTGTAACACTGACCTGGACTCACAAGTCCAACCATCTTAAAATAGGTACCAGGAGGTCAAGGCCGCCGGTGTGGTCTGACCAGAATAGACCTCCAGTGCCGGTTGGTCGCTAAAAACAGAGTCAAGAACCACATACCCAGTACTTTTATAGGCGTGTACAGGAGACTTTTGTTGACTGTACTTGTCCCATGTCCAGTACTTCTCACACGTGAACGCGGGTTCTTTGCTTACTTTAACCATATACCACATAGCTTCATAACGCTATACTATACTAGTGCACTGTACTGTACTTACTGTACTGTACTGTTCGGTACTGTTCAGTACTGTACTGCACTGTACAGTGCTGTGCTGTGCTGTGCTATGCTGCTATGCTATGCTATGCTATACTATACTGGACTGTACTATACTATACTATACTATACTATACTATACTATACTATACTATACTATACATAAAACATAGAAGAAGGCTGTAAGTTAACATTCTCCACCAACTGGTCCAGTTTTAGCGCGAGCAATTACGTTGTTAGCTGGGTTGGGTGGCGCTGAGATTGGATTAAGTCACACAACACAAATGCAGACTGGGACACTGTGTTAACTGGATTTCTTCTGTGCACGTGCCTCAGAGGTCAGTAGGTTGCAGGGTCAGCACGTGCCCTACAAAGGAGTGGCTTAGACAGGCATGCATTACCATATTAGACTTGCATTCACCGATGAATATCTATAGTTTTCACCCCTTAACTGATAAAAAATAAAACGGACGGCAGAATGCTGCTCATCTGTGGTGCATAACAAAAGTGGGGCGGACATATTTAAACTGTCCTTACGACATCACCGTGTTCGTCTGTACAGTTATGTCACCTACCTAACACACTTGACATCCTTAACAACAATATTCACATGCGACATGACAATGACATGATTATTGTAATTTCTATCACACTTTTAAGGTTTTCATTTGAAGCTCCCTCATACAAAGACACGGTATTGCGCGACCCCCTGTTGGGAGAAGTTCTCAATGTTTAACATGAGCACGTACCTAAACACCTGACATGACAAACGGTTATTTTTGTACGGCTTGCTGCCAAAACTAGCTTTGCGCCTTTCTTGTTTCTGACTTTTGGGCAACTTGATAAATCGCAGTTGGGTTGGTTTGCAGTGGCATGTAGCCACCTACTGGAGAAGTGGCGGGGTAGCACAATACATCGTTTCTTTAACATTTCTGTGTATTTGTAAAGTGTGATCCAACTAGTAAGCCGAATAGAGGCCCTGGAGATGTGGATATACAGACGAATATGTCGTATTTCATGGACACACACACACGCATACACACGCATACACACGCACACACGCACGCACGCACGCACACACACACACACGCGCACACGCACGCAGAGAGAGAGAGAGAGAGAGAGAGAGAGAGAGAGAGAGAGAGAGAGAGAGAGAGAGAGAGAGAGAGAGAGGGGTTCTACAAAAACTGGGAATGAAAAGAAAGTTGATAAAAGAAATAAAAAAGAGGCAAGTGAAATATTTCAGCCACGTTAAAAGACGTAATACTCTTATGAAAACCATACTAGGGGGGGGGGGGCAAGTTTGAGGGCAAGCGAGCAAGAGGCAGACAACGATACAAGTGAGAAGATAACATAAAGAGACGGACGAACGTCAATCTGACAGAATGTAAAGTCAAGCCGAGTGACAGATAGTGTTTGGAGATCCACTGCAGCCAGCCGTCATTGTGGAGATGGCACTTGATTGATTGATCGAATAATTGTAAAGTGTAATCGCACAGGGCATACTGTAAAAAGAGTGTGAAGTGTTGGACTTTCGTATATACAGGGGCACTGCTTTAGGAGATAAGGTGATTAATTCCAGCGGTGATCAATTCCAAGTTCAGATTGCAAGGTGCAATTGTCCCGTTGCTATGCTACAGTACATAGTAAAGTTTGACTGCAGGGGAAAATGACCCGTAGCTATGCTACTGTTGAAAATAAAGTCAGATTGCCAGGAGAAAATGTCCCATAACAATGCTGCTGCACATATTGAAGTCAAGTGCTAGAAGAAAATGTCCCGTTCTTATGCTGCTATCGATATTAGGAGTCAGAATGCAAGGTGGAAATTACCCGTGGCTATGCTATTGTCGATAATAGAGTCAGACTACCATGGAAAAATGTCCCGTGGCTATGCTATAGCCGATAATGGAGTCAGACTACCATGGAAAATATCCCGTGGCCATGCTACTGTGGATATTACAATTAGACTGCCATGGAAAGATGTTCCGTGTCTACGCTACTGTCGTTGCTAGAGTCAGACTGCAAAGACAAATATATTGTTGTTATTGGGCAAGGAGACGTATATCTTGATACGCAATAAAAATGCGATACAGTGAGTATCGCAGTCGCACGATGCTCACAAGAAACAGCGGTTTTCAGGATCTAATCGTGTCTGTCAAGACATCTCACGCCCCCCCCCCCCCCAAAAAAAAACAACCAAACAGGCTTATCTAGGAAATAAGTAAAGTAAAGTAAAGTAAAGTAAAGTAAAGTAAAGTAAAGTAAAGTAAAGTAAAGCAAAGCAAAGTAAAGTAAGAGGACGTTAAGTGAAGTAAATTAAAGTACTTCCATCACCCCATCCTACCCCTGTCCCACAACTCTCTCACTCACTCTCCCTCATTCTCTGTCTCACTCACCTATCATTACCCTCCAGCCACATCCTCTTCACATCACTCTCCCTCTTTATCACACGCTCCCTTCCACATCTCTCCAAATTCGTGAAATGCGTCCACACTGACAGCAATCTTGAGAACCACTGACAAACGCCAGCAGTAAATCAACGGGCAGCAAAAAGAACAAACGCATACACTTCAAACCCCATGAAGAAATGTGCTTTCATCTTATCCATGGACGGGGACTTGTCTATGGAGAGGAAACACAGCTGACAGTTGTACTCAAGATATCCAACAGCGGCGGGAAGGGAGACACTCAGGAGAGGCATGGTACAACAAGACAAACAACAGGTGGGGCAGAAATTGTTGCACATCCGCACCAGGTTGGAGATGTCTTCGTGTGCCCCACACACAACTGATAATGTTCGGCTGCACTTGTTCTGATTTTTCTAGCTCGGTGTAGCCTTCAGTCAGTTTAGTTTAGTTTAATTTAGTTTAGTCGACGGATCAACATCCCGGCACACGGGTGTAGCCCATTAGTGATCCATTCTACTCCTAACTCGAGCCCGAGTCCGGAGAGTTTCAGCTCAGTGCACGAACTCAGTAGCACTGGCGAGGATCCTGAAATACTTTGGGTAGATTTTTAACTCGAAATTTTCCCCGGCAGCGCCATTAGGGTACTCTTTTTCGATTCCAACTGCCAAGGGATGTTTTACGTGCTTAACAATAAACACGAGCGTCCCATCTCACTAAACAGAGACCAGGGGAAATTTGTTACTAGAAGTCCACGTGAAAATATCCCGGCCCTCACCGGGGCTTGAACCCGGGACCTCCAGCATTCGAAGCGGACACCATACCTCGAGACCACTCAGCTCCCCTGAAGCCTTGAGTCCATTACTGATGTGTTCTGGTAATGTTGTTGAAAATGTATGTAATTGTCAATGTTCATCTAGACGTTAAGGAAGATAGGGAGGAGGAGGAGGATGAAGAAGAAGAAGAAGAAGAAGAAGAAGAAGAAGAAGAAGAAGAAGAAGAAGAAGAAGAAGAAGAAGAAGAAGAGGGGAGTATGAGGAGGAGGAAGAGGAGGGGGAGGAGGAGGAGAATGGGACGAAAAAGACTTGTTGATAAAGATATCAAGAGAAATGTTGATACTTAAACGTAAAGGTACGAGTCTTAAAATTAGAAGATGAAGGAGAACAACAAGAAAGGAGAGAAGATAAGAAGTCGTGGTGGTACTAATAGTAGTGGTAGTATTAGCAGCAGCACTAGTAGCAGTAGTATCGCAGTTGTGGTTGTAGTAGTAGCAGCAGCAGTAGTAGCAGCAGCAGTAGTAGCAGCAGCAGCAGCAGCAGTAGTAGTAGTAGTAGTAGTAGTAGTAGTAGTAGTAGTAGTAGTAGTAGTAGTAGTAGTAGTAGTAGTAGTAGTAGTAGTAGTAGTAGTAGTAGTAGCAGTAATAGTAGTAGATGGAAAAAATTAAAAATCATAATAGAAAAAGATCAGATTATTACTTGTATGGTCAGATTATGTGAGAAACCTTTATGATGATAACAGAGAAGAACAGTATGATATTCGAAATAATAATGAAGGACCATCAATTTTGAAGATGGAGGTTCAGAATGTTCTTAACCATATGAAAATGGCAAAACCCCCGGTTCAGACAACATCATATCAGAAATGATTAATGCATTCGAAGAATATAGAACAGATCAAGTCACCACACTGCTGAATACAATACATTATACTGGAGTTGTACCTCATGAATTATGTAATTATGTATTTATTGTAGGGCTGCGGAAATTAACGATTAAATAATCGATTATTCGTAAATTTTTTTTAACGTTTCATTTTTTTTAACGATTAATCGAAAACTTTTCTCCCATCACTTATACAAATGAACCGGATGTCGAAAAATTGTCGGGCATTTTAAACATAGTGCTGCATACACAACCGAGTTGCAAAATTGTACTGAGTCACCATTGTGTAAGCTGCAGCAAGATGTACCAACAAGATGAAACAGTATGTTTATTATGCTACAGAGTCTTCTACAGGTCAGAGAAGCATTAACTGTCTACATGTCAGATGAAAAGAAGCAATACAAAGGTCCAAAACTGTCAGGTTCAGATTGGGAGAAGATTTCGAAATATGTCAAAGTTTTGGACTTATTCTGTCAGACCACGGTCCTGCTTGGCGGTCAAGATTTTGTTTCATGTAGCTGTGTATTGCCACTGCTATCATCGTTGACAAAGCATATGACTGTACACGATGATGATCCGGGCTACATAGCTAAATTTAAGGCAGCATGTATTAATGACTTCAGTGAACGTGTAGCTAATATGACAAGTATTTAAATACTACAGATTGCAACAGCACTTGATCCACGCTACAAATACCTGAAGTGTTTGTCAAAAGATGCAAAAGAACGAACTTGGTCACGTATTGAACAACAAATAGCAGTTAATGTTCATGATGAGCAGATGGAGACTGCTGCAACGAATGATACTGACATTGACAATGAAACTATATGTGAACCAAATGAAGAGAGTATTAAGCTAATTGAGTCTGAAATGGATAAGAAAGTTGCTGAATCGGTTGACCCTTTACAATGGTGGAAACTTAATGAACATCGATATCCAAAATTGGCATTCCTTGCCAAGACCATTCTGTGCATACCGGCTACCTCAGTTCCATGTGAACGATTGTTCAGCTCTGCTGGTTATATTGTTAATAAGACGCGCTCGTCACTTGAAGCAAATACTGTCAACATACTCGTCTGTTTGCATAGTTGGTTATTAGATGACATATGAACAAGACAATCCAGTGTTATTTCGATTTTTGACAAATACGACTATAATGTGAGTTATATGACTATAATTGTTTTGCTTTAATCGAAATTAACGATTAATTAATCGTTAATTTTTCAAAAGTTAACTATTAAATTTAAATTAATCGGTCGCAGTCCTAATTTATTGCAATCACAAAGAAATCAAGAGCTTTGGAATGTGATCAACATAGAACAATTAGTATAATGAACCACATCACGAAGATTTTGCAAAGAATTATCATGCAAAGAGTTAGGAGCAAATACAACCCGAAATAGGAGAAGAACAATGTGGGTTTGTAGAAGGCAAGGGTACAGTAAATGTTGTATACATGCTGGGTACAGTAATTGAACGTTCTGTAGAAGTACATAAAGATATACATCTTTGCTTTATTGACTACACAAAGGCTTTATATAGAGTAAGACATGTCAACATGATAGAGATGCTTGCAGATCTACACATTGATGGGACAGACCTTAGAGGAAACAACAAGCTGCCACCAGAATTTATAATGAAGTAGGTCAATATCAGCCTATTAAGAGAGGTGTGAGACAAGGATGTGTAATGTCTCCAGATCTGTTTTCCTTGTGCAGTGAAAATGTTTTCAGAAATGTACGAGATATAGAAGGAATACTCATTGGAGGAAAAAAAATCAATAACATTAGAAATGCAGATGACATAGTATTGATTGCAGACAATGAGCAGGATCTGCAACATTTAGTAGATGCGGTTGATGCACACGGTGTATCACTGGGGTAAGAATTAAATTGTAAGAACGAAATACCACAATGCAATATACATATAAATGAGAATATTCTAAAACAAGTGAATCGGTACAGTTATATCGGAACAGTCATAACATCTGACGGGAGATGCCTTGAAGAGATTAGAACAAGAATCGCAATGGCGAAGGTTGCGTTTTGCAAGATGAAAAACATACTGACCAATAAAAAGATGTCAATTGGTACAAGAAAAAGAGTGTTGATGTGCTGCATAGAGCCTGTACTTTTGTATGAATGTGAAACTTGGACAATGAGCAGTCAAGCTGAAAAACATCTGATGGCTGTGGAAATGTGGTTTCTGAGGAGAATGTAAAGAAAACCATGGACAGATAGAAAAACCAAAGACCAAGTCCTACGAGAAACAAATGAAAATCGTAAACTGACTAGAGAAATTAGACGTAGTCATTCAACATTTTTGGACATGTTATGAGAAGAAATAAATTAGAGAACTTGGTGACAACTGGGAAGATCGAGGGGAAGAGAACAAGGGGAAGACAGAGAAGTAAATACCTGGATGGCTTGACCACATGGCATGGTCGAGATAAGAATACTGAGCTTTTCCACGACTCCGTTGATCGAGTGAAATGGAGAATCATGACCACCCACGCTTACCGGCATGGTACATGATGAATGTAGTAGTAGTGTCACTTGTTTAAATTCCAGAGAGAAGGTTGGACTCAACAAGCACATCTATAAAACTGATTATCTGTTGGGGTTATTGCCTGACTTTGGTCTACACTCCTCTCTTCTGTCTTCCCTTCCATATATCTACTTCTGTCACTCTCTCTATTATTCTCTCAACACATACTCCGACAACATTTCCTTTCAACATATAATAAAAGATTTATTAATAAAGAAAACTATGTCCGGTGTGTGTATGGATATTGTCTGTGTAGTTGCTATTGTATTCTATGGTTGTGGACAGAATGAACTCAGAATGTCTATCAGCTATATCTTCTCGCCAGTCATTCTTCACGATTACAGGACATCACATCAAACCGGACAGAGCTCACCCGGGATGATCCGTAGGCTTGAATCTGATGGTAAATCCGTTAGTGAAATGAAAACAAACTGTTCATCACTGATTCACCGTATTGCTATAAAAGTCCCGTAAGTTTATGACTGTGCCCAAATCGGTTTCATGATATTAAGTATCCATCATCAAAAAAAGAAAACACCACATTGTCAATGTTCTTCCTATTGTCTATTATGATTATCACTATTGTCTTTGTCTATTCCTTCTACCCTATGTATGCAAGTCGTATGTAGGTTGAAGTCTCTGCTTGCCCCACCTTAACATCTTTTTCTGTTTAGGAGCCCCGTGGTATATGCGTGTTAGCATACAGTCTTCTGTATTTTACTTGATGTTAGTATTTGTTCATCTGAACGAACTGTTTAGGTTCTTTCTGGATCTAAGTATGTACTTTATTGGTTCACGTAGAGTAGGTTTTTCTTTCTTCTCTAATGTCCCTAGAAACTGGGAACCTGTGGATGAATATAACAAGTCGAGTGGTAAGCGTCCGCCCCTTACTCCTAACTTATGCAAGTGTCCTTCTCCAGCCATAATGACAAGGCTTTCGAAGTCACCATCCGCATAAGACATAAGAATTCACCTCAGTCTAAAACACCCACTAATAATATGTAATGATAAAGGTAATACACGCTCATCTATATTCCTATTCTAAAACGATATTTTAATATACCTTATACACATCTATGTTCCTATATAGAATTAATGTAGATCCACGAATCGAAATTAATCCTCAGCCAAGCACTTTATCCCATTATAAGGGAGGATATTTCTTTTCATTACAGGACACATAATTCTATCTTTCCGTCCAGTTGGGGAACACACACTAAACTGACACAAAGACGTGGCCACTCTCTTTAGATCATCTTTGTCCCATCGTCCTTGACATTGCTGGACAAAGCAAATTCAGACTTCATTATCCCTGGTCAGTGGAAAATTCCAGATCTGGGCTTTTCCGTATATCCCTACCTCCAGAACGCAATAGACTGATCCATGATACTGTCTGTCTTTGTAGCAAACTAATTTTTCCACTCTCCAGGTCACCTGTATTGTAGTCGACTCTCCCGCCTTGACCTATATACATATGCGCTGGTCAATCCGTTGTGTTTTATCCTTCTGTTTCATTACCCCTTCTACTCCCTGGGTATTCGCTGCATACAGTCGTCGATCTGGGATTCACTAACATGCAGCATTTCATGACATAGGCCCCCTCTTAAGAGATTAGACCGCGTCGAATCTTTCTCGCTGTAGGTTTGATTCCCATGATCCACAACCCTAGTCTTCTTCCTCCGGATCTGGATGTCTGGATAAGAAATCTGCTCCTACATTCTCCTTTCCAGGGATGTATTCCACTGTGAAGTGGTATGGTTGCAGCAACAATGTCCCTCACATCCACCGTGCGTTGAGCTTCTGCTAAGTCGCTATTAACATCACGTGTTGATGACATGATTGGATCCTCACATGGCTCATCTCATTATCCAGTAGGCGCTCTAATTGACACCCTACTATACTACTAACGATTGAAACTAGTGTTGGCTCCTCGCTCCTGTACGTTCAGTCGACCTCCTTTCGACTTGCGTCAGCGACGGCTCACAATACAAACGGATTGTCCCATCCTGATTGTAACACTGCTTCCATGTCCTCTTGGTTTTCCCCGGCTTTTCCTCTGGGGATGTTCCGCCTCGTCCTCGTCGGACCGAGTCGTCTTTCCCAAACCTCCTGGGCTTTTGCTTCCAGGACCATCTTGGGCGATGTTGTATCTGGTCAGCCAATCTTTGGTTGGAGTCCTGGGTAATTCTCGCTTTTCCCGACGTTACCCACCCCTTCTGAACTTGGTTACCGGTGAAACTTTCACTCTTGTCCTTTCCCTGACTTGTGATTTCCCTCCTACTGTCGTTGGGTAAATCTGACCTATCCCGTACTGTCCATAGGCCCTCCTATGTTGTACTGGCGATCTCTGGTCTTCGTCTGGACTGGTAACCGTTGTCCTAATGGCTGCCATCACCATAAAGTGTGAAGCTGTGCTCCCGGATCTCTCCTCATATTTCCTAATGAGATGTCTAGGGAGATTTTTCTTCTCTTCCCCGATCCGTATTTTGTAGATGTTCTTGGACACCACCTTTTCCACAGGATAAGGTCCTTTCCATCCTACTTGGAGTATATTGGTCTCTGCTGGACTCCACACTTCCACTTTGTCTTCCACTTTAAGAGCTAGTTTCCTCTTAATTCGCTTGTTGGGTGGTGCTCTCTGGCACTCCGAACAAGACTTCACCCACCGGCGTACATCTCCGGTCATTCCTGGCCAGCAATAATGGCCGGATATTTGCTGCAAGGTCTCTCTGACACCCATATGTCGATTCTCGCCTATGATGTGTCCACTCTGAAGAATGTGAGGACGGTGGGTCTCTGGAACCACCCACTGCTCATGCAGGTTATCTCCCCTCCCAGCTCTCCGATAGAGTAGTTGATTCTTCAGAAAGTACTGTCCCCGTTCTGGTGGCTCAGCACTTCTTTGCAGCTTCCTGTAGCAAGGATGCAACGTAGTATCCTTCCTCTGGGCAGTATGCAATTCTCCTATCTCCGAGTTGTCGCATAGTGTCTCTGCCTCTTTTTCCTCCCCTTGAGATACACTGACTACTGTTCCCTTGTGGGCTTGCTGTTTGGGCATCCCAAAAAGACATATTTCGTGCCAATGATCATTGGAAATAAGGAGTCAGATAATACAGCAGCTGGAATAATGCCCGTGACGTACCTGGATTTAATCTCCACCTTGGCGATTGGCAGCGTTATGGTAACAGCACTCCTCATTGCCGGCTGTATTTCTATGGTCTCCCCTGTAAGTTGGTCTGGGCTTACTAAGCTGGCGTCCACCACCGCTTCCCCATCCAAACCTGTATCATAGAGACAAGCAACCTGCTGGCCATTGACTTCAATAAGTTCAACCACAGGTGGTCTCTCTTGGTCCTGAGTGTCTTTCATCTCCTTGACCGTTTCCTTGCCTTCCTCTTTTGATTCCTCGAGGTTGGTTATGCAATTGGCGTGTTTGGCCTTGCATCTGCAGTCCACAGTATCATGTGTTATCGACTGGCAGTGTGTGCACTCTGTTCCCTTCCTAGGTTTCCGTGTGTCCTTTTTGTTCCTTTCTCCTTCGCCGACCTCAGCCTTGTCTGTGATCACCGATGTAGGAATCACCTTGCATGCTGCGAAGTAAGAACTTTTAGGTTTCGATCTGCAGTCTTTTGTGTTGTGGGATGCCGCCCTACAAAATGAACACCATTTCTCCGACCATTGTCGTTTCGCTTGAGAATTCGAGGTGCTCTGGTTTCCTACCTTCACCTTCTCTGAACTCTCCTCTGTGTGCTTTATATAAGGTTCCCCTTTTTCTCCTTCCCAGTTTTTAGGTTTCTTTTTCTCTGTTTTCTCCTGACTTTTGGATTGTGTACTTAGTTCCTCCGTTTCACCATGTACTTCCACGAATCGTTCCGCCAGCTTATTCACCACATCAATCCGTTCCGCCCCTTGTTCTCCCAAGAAGGTTCTGAGAGGTTTCGACATTTGCTTTCGCATTTGGTCTACCACCATCATCTCTTCGAGACTCTCATAATCCCTCTGGAATTCTGCCAAGTCCATCCATTTCTGTAGATAGGATTTCAGCCTCAGACTGTAGGCGGCGAATAGTTCTCCCGGCTCTCGTCTAGACGATCTAAACTTCTTCCGATACGTTTGTGCTGTGACTTCATAATGTTTCATCAAAGCTGCTTTCAATTCCTCATACTGATTTTCCTGTCCTGGTGGTAGGCGTGTGTAGACCTCGTAGCCCGAACCACGTAAAGACTGGGATACTTTAAGAGCCCATCTGGTTCTATCTAGTCCCATAGCGACTGCCATAGCCTCGAACCGATCCAAAAACTGGAATATCTTTTCTTTACTTTCATCGTAGACTGCTAAAGGAAACTTCATGGCATGGTAACCCTGTCCAGTCATGTGGGTTGCCCCAGGTGAAGATGAACTTCCTTCTGCTGCATCTATTTCACCCTTAGTTTGTGTCTTGAGTTCTAACTCTTTCAAGCGGTATTCATGTTCCATTTCTTGTCTCCTGGCAGTCTGTTCCATTTCCAGTTCTTGGTCTCCTGTTCCAATTCCAGTCGCTTGGTCTCCTGTTCTAGTTTCTTGGCCTCTTGTTCCATTTCCATTCGTTTGGTCTCCTGTTCTAGTTTCTTGGCCTCTTGTTCCATTTCCATTCGTTTGGTCTCCTGTTCTAGTTTCTTGGCCTCTTGTTCCATTTCCATTCGTTTGGTCTCCACCTCTATTTTTCTCACTTCCAACTCTGCTTTCCGGTCTTTCTCTTTCCCCTTTACGAATCTCTCTCTCTCTTTCTTGTATGTAATCAGTTAGCTCGGTACCAGCTAACCCAATTTCCTCCCCGTTGGCTCTCAGTTCTGCTGTAGTTACTTTAGGAGTTGCCATAGTTACAGCAGATAAGTCAGCAAGTTGAGTAAAGATCCCTCAAGGCAGAAAAGAAGTACTCACTATACAATTATATTCCACCTAGAACCTATATCATTATCTATGTCTATCTAATATTATAACCTACGACACCCCACCGTACCTCACAACCACTCTCTCATCCACAAGAGGAGATATAGGATAAAGACTTATGTAGACGTGTGACCGTGTGACTAGGTATGTAATGTCTTACCACCTATCCACATTCACTCTGTCTGGAACTTTCTCACTGCAAAGTCACCAGCATAATGAAATGTTTCTACCATATATGTAATGGCACCATATATCCAATGGACGTCCTTCCATTAAAAGTCATCAATATATACTTATATTCCTTCCAATCAGTATGTCCCAACATGTAGGTAACTCCGCTATGCCTGTGCCAATATGCAAGTACCTCTCTCTATGCATATGCCTCTTTATGCTTTAGGTCATATGAGTATTATGTATGTACGTACCCCGCTGCTCCACCATTTTATGTCACTTGTTTAAATTCCAGAGAGAAGGTTGGACTCAACAAGCACATCTATAAAACTGATTATCTGTTGGGGTTATTGCCTGACTTTGGTCTACACTCCTCTCTTCTGTCTTCCCTTCCATATATCTACTTCTGTCACTCTCTCTATTATTCTCTCAACACATACTCCGACAACATTTCCTTTCAACATATATAAAAGATTTATTAATAAAGAAAACTATGTCCGGTGTGTGTATGGATATTGTCTGTGTAGTTGCTATTGTATTCTATGGTTGTGGACAGAATGAACTCAGAATGTCTATCAGCTGTATCTTCTCGCCAGTCATTCTTCACGATTACAGGGACATCACATCAAACCGGACAGAGCTCACCCGGGATGATCCGTAGGCTTGAATCTGATGGTAAATCCTGTTAGTGAAATGAAAACAAACTGTTCATCACTGATTCACCGTATTGCTATAAAAGTCCCGTAAGTTTATGACTGTGCCCAAATCGGTTTCATGATATTAAGTATCCATCATCAAAAAAGAAAACACCACATTGTCAATGTTCTTCCTATTGTCTATTATGATTATCACTATTGTCTTTGTCTATTCCTTCTACCCTATGTATGCAAGTCGTATGTAGGTGAAGTCTCTGCTTGCCCCACCTTAACATCTTTTTCTGTTAGGAGCCCCGTGGTATATGCGTGTTAGCATACAGTCTTCTGTATTTTACTTGATGTTAGTATGTTGTTCATCTGAACGAACTGTTTAGGTTCTTTCTGGATCTAAGTATGTACTTTATTGGTTCACGTAGAGTAGGTTTTTCTTTCTTCTCTAATGTCCCTAGAAACTGGGAACCTGTGGATGAATATAACAAGTCGAGTGGTAAGCGTCCGCCCCTTACTCCTAACTTATGCAAGTGTCCTTCTCCAGCCATAATGACAAGGCTTTCGAAGTCACCATCCGCATAAGACATAAGAATTCACCTCAGTCTAAAACACCCACTAATAATATGTAATGATAAAGGTAATACACGCTCATCTATATTCCTATTCTAAAACGATATTTTAATATACCTTATACACATCTATGTTCCTATATAGAATTAATGTAGATCCACGAATCGAAATTAATCCTCAGCCAAGCACTTTATCCCATTATAAGGGAGGATATTTCTTTTCATTACAGGACACATAATTCTATCTTTCCGTCCAGTGGGGAACACACACTAAACTGACACAAAGACGTGGCCACTCTCTTTAGATCATCTTTGTCCATCGTCCTTGACATTGCTGGACAAAGCAAATTCAGACTTCATTATCCCTGGTCAGTGGAAAATTCCAGATCTGGGCTTTTCCGTATATCCCTACCTCCAGAAACGCAATAGACTGATCCATGATACTGTCTGTCTTTGTAGCAAACTAATTTTTCCACTCTCCAGGTCACCTGTATTGTAGTCGACTCTCCCGCCTTGACCTATATACATATGCGCTGGTCAATCCGTTGTGTTTTATCCTTCTGTTTCATTAACCCTTCTACTCCCTGGGTATTCGCTGCATACAGTCGTCGATCTGGGATTCACTAACATGCAGCATTTCATGACAAGTAGTAGTAGTAGTAGTAGTAGTAGTAGTAGTAATAGTAGTAGTAGTAGTAGTAGTAGTAGTAGTAGTAGTAGTAGTAGTAGTAGTAGTAGTAGCAATAATAGTAGTAGTAGTTGTAATAGTAGTAGTAGTAGTAATAGTAGTAGTAGTAGTAGTAGTAGTAGTAGTAGTAGTAGTAGTAATAGTAGTAGTAGTAGTAATAGTAGTAGTAGTAGTAATAGTAGTAGTAGTAGTAGTAGTAGTAGTAGTAGTAGTAGTAGTAGTAGTAGCAAGAGTAGTAGTAGTAGTAGTAGTAGTATAGTAGTAGTAGTAGTAGTAGTAGTAGTAGTAGTAGTAGTAGTAGTAGTTGTTGTTGTTGTAATAGTAGTAGTAGTAGTAGTAGTAGTAGTAGTAGTCGTAGTAGTAGTAGTAGTAGTAGTTGTAGTTGTTGTTGTTGTTGTTGTAGTAGTAGTAGTAGTAGTAGTAGTAGTAGTAGTAGTAGTAGTAGTAGTAGTAGTAGTAGTAGTAGTAGTAGTAGTAGTAGTAGTAGTAGTAGTTGTTGTTGTAGTTGTTGTTGTTGTTGTTGTAGTAGTAGTAGTTGTAGTAGTAGTAGTAGTAGTAGTAGTAGTAGTAGTAGTAGTAGTAGTAGTAGTAGTAGTACGTAGTAGTAGTTTTTTGTGTTGTTGTTGTTGTTGTTGTAGTAGTAGTTGTAGTAGTAGGTGGTGTTTCAGAAGTGGTAGTTAAGACAATCATATTATATAGAGTTCAGTTGCAAAGATATTATCACAAAGTTGACCCTATCAGAAATGTTCACTAAAAGTAATCGTTACAAGCAGATAACAGGTTTGGTTGGAATCACTAGCTAACTGAAGACATCCGCTAAATATAGCCTGTAGCGTTAGATATAACTTCCAGTGAAAAGGTAAGATCTGAGTCACGTGTGCAACACAATCAGCTCAAATGAGAGAGTTCTAGAGAAAGTACATAAACACATGCTTAATCTTGCAGCAGTGGCTGTAAGTGTGTGACAGAGTAGAACATTCTTGCTCAAAGGTTCATCATAATTTGTCTCTCAGTTGTTGTTTTTTTTTGTATTGGTCATACCACTTCTACGCTGGGGTATTGCGGGATTTTGATACTATGGTATTTTATGTCATGGAAATAAAGAGAGCGGAACAAGACATACATCAAGCGTGCACTTATAAAAATATATATGTCTAATGGATGTTTTGGCCACTTCGCAAATACAGAGCTGGTTCACACCTGTGGTGGTCTTGTGGGATGGCGAAACGTGATCACCCACGGATATCGCCAGCAAAAGATGATGATGATTTCGTCATCTTCGTCTTCGTTTTCTTCTTCTTTTTTTCACGTATACCTCATTGCGATATAAACCTTCAACCAGCTCACTTAATGTCGTTCTGTACTTGGTGTCCCTATACAGCTCCGTCCATTGTTCTCACCATATTACTCGTATTTATCTTTGTCTATACTTCTGGATTTCAGGTGGTTTTATGTCTCCCACTCTTTTGCCCATTCCAGACAATTCCCTTTAGAGTTATATTAGTATGTAGTTTTCTCAATGCATGTTCTATCCAACGCCAGCGACTTTTCTTAACCTCTTGATTCATTAGTCTCATCTCATCTTGTTCCTCTTGTACCTTGCGATGTCGAGGTGAAGTATAAACAGCGGGAGAATGTCCATTTATGGGCTTCTTGTATTAAGATTCTTGACTCTCGCTATTCCCTCTGTGCATCTTTACGTGGCCGGCCCCTTCTTCTGCTTCCATTTGGTATTTACATCATTGCTTGTTATGGTATACTGTTAGTTGGTAATCTAGTTACATGGCCAAACCATCTAACTTGTTCCCTTCTGATAAAATCTAGCGCTGCTATAACCCCCACCCAATACATTGGAATGTGTCTAGTCCTCTTCAGGAGTTTCAGATTGGTTATCCTAGCACACAATTTTAGTCCTATTATGAGCATGTACCGATTACTTAATGTCTGCAGTTTTTTTTAAAATCGTTTCTTTGAGAAAGACAATGTGATAAGATGTTTTGACGCATTTTTATAATGGCAAGGAACAGTGTCAGCCCACGAATTGATAAAAACTGTTGAGATGCTGACAACTTGTGTACAGTTTGCGAGCGTCTGTCAGTTTACAAACTCGTCCTAGTTTGACACTTGGCCAGTTCTACTTCCGTGGAACACCCAGACACTTGTTAAACACCTGTTTCTAGAAAGATAGAATGCTCTCCCTATGTCTACCTTCCTATTCTGTTTTTCATATTTCATATCCATTTCCGTGTCTTGATGACCGTTATAGTACGTTGTATTTTTCCGCTGTGTATTCACTATTGGATTCGTATTAAGTTGCTCGTATACCCTATCAAAGGAAATTCTCCAGGGGTCAGTTGAGGGCAAAAGGAGAAGAGGAAAACAGAGAAGATTCTGTGTAAACTACCGTGATGTTTCATGTGGGCAAAGTGGATCAGTTTCTGAGACATCGAATTGTTGATGCTCGAGAATTTTCTATGTTCAGATCCGGTACATGATTATAGGTAGTTAGTTATCTCCTCCCCCCCCCTCTCTCTCTCTCTTTCTCTGTCTGTCTGTCTCTCTCTATATATATGTCTCTCTCTATGTCTCTCACTCTATATATTTTCTCTCTCACTCTGTCTCTCTCCCTCTTTATGTCTCTATCTCTCCCTCTCTATGTCTCACTCTCCCTCTCTTGCTCTCTTGTCCTCTCTCTCCCTCTCTATGCCCCTCCCAGCTCTCTTTCTCTCTCCCTCACACACACTCACAGCTGCACACACACACACACACACTCATAGCTGCACACACACACACACACACACATATATATATATATATATATATATATATATATATATATATATATATATATATATATATATATATATATATCGGCGTGGCTAAGTTGTTTAATGCACCCACACTTTTTTTTCTGACAGCGCGTGGTCCATTCCATAAGCCGGCCAGCTTGGACTGTAATGATGACTTCCGTTCAGACAACTGGGGAGGGGGGGAATCAGCCTAGTAATAAATTACCAACAGCCAACGGTGACTGGATGTGACTGCAACGTCTTGCAAAGGATACACACATTTTATAGTTAGTTACGGAATTTTGAGCAGGTTATGAGGAGAAATCAACTAGAAAACTCAGTGACAGCTGGCAAAGTTGATGTGAAAGAGCTGGGGGAAGTCAACGTGATAAACACTTGGATGCTTTAGCCACATGGCTTAGTCCGGGCAAGAGCACAGACTTGATCCAGCACCCCCTGTGGTCGTTTGAGATGGCGAGCAATAACCGTCCTCGCTTACAGGTATGGCAACGGCTACGATGAATTATAAAGTTATCATTTACAGGATGTCGCAGTCAACACTAGCATGTTTTGCTGTTATGATCTCTTGGAAAGTTTACGTTCAGTAGTTTGCCATTGTTTTCCGAATAACCGGCACCCACACCATTTCGTAAAAAACCAACGCCAGGCGGTCTGCTGTCAAATTGCCCGCAGCCGTGTTTCGAACGCGGGTATGCGAGATTACGAATGCGTCCGTAAATCCATCGCCACGAAGCCAGCACGATGTATTAACATACAGTTATGTGTATAGCAGATAACTACCTTTAGAGCGTTAAGTTTTAGGCCTTCGTGTTAAGATCCACGACTCTCATGATCGAGTGAGATGGCAAAACATGACCACCCACGCTTATCGGCATGGCATTTGATCGATGATGGATGTTAAGATTGTTGGCATTACAATCCTATGTTAGGCACTCAAATAGTCTAGGATACGGCATTATGAGGTGTGGTGAAT
>JACEFZ010018787.1:0-21264 GCA_014155875.1 Cepaea nemoralis | reverse complement strand
TAATCGTGATAGTTCGGGATACAATCAAGTGCAGCGTGAGAACCGTGTAAAATTACAAGCCATGCAAACGTTTTCAATTCTTGTTAGAATAGTCTACAACTGGGTACAGCTTGAGAACCTTCAAATGTCACCAGGTAATCCAAAATGGGTACCGAGTCATTCTAGGTCGGGTGGGTATCGTTTTAAAAAAGAAACGCAGCCAAGTTTAACACTGAAGTGGCTCCACATTTAAGGACACGCTTTCACCAAGAGCCCTAACGCAGCGTACAGTCGCACATCTGCTACATCCCATATAGGACTGCCTCCTCGGGTAGTCGCTTGATTTAAAGCCGGTGTGCAGCCACCCCAACCAACCGACTTCAGGATTTAAACTAACTTTATTCAAGAGATAGTGGATACGTTTTCTAACGAGGTGTGTATAATTGTGTAGTGGTAGCTTTGATTGCTGTTGGTACGGTCGTTTGTGTTCATCAGCTCTTCGCATCCAATTTTACTTTGGTCATTTTCTATGTTATGTTATACGAAGAGGTTTCAAATGAATTCCTTACATTTTGTGTTGTTGCGTGTGTGAATATATTCCGAAAAAGTAAAGAACAAATTTATCATTTTTCGATGTAGTCACCACTGCGTTCAATGCGAGTCCTCCAGTGCCGATAAAGTGCATATATTCCCGTAGGAAAAAGAAACATTATCTTGGTGTCATGTGTAACCACTCATGCACCACCTGCTGTACCACTTCATCAGAGCGAAAAGTATTTCCTCTCAATGACCTTTTGCTGGGCTGCCAGCCATGCATCACCATACTGGACCTTCATTCGCAGATGAATTTCTATAGGTGTCCCTCCATCAATGATGTTATTGGGTTTTTTTTAATACTGATAACAGAACGCTGCTGCTCTTTGGTGCATGTCAAAAGTGGGGCGGCCATCTTTAAATTGTCCACATGACACCAAAGTGTTCGTCTGCACCGTGATGTCACGTGTTTAACCCTCTAGACATCCTTAACAACAATATTGACAGGTTACAAGACAATGGCATTGCTATTGTAATTTCTATCACACTTTTAAGGTTTCATCTGAAGCCACTCGTTTTATGTTGAACGTCATCTCAGCACAATGGCCATTCCCGTGCGCGCTCAATCCTTCGATGCAGCAGCCATCCCAAAGTATTTCACCGCACTGTTCCCGTAAGGAGTTGCTTATGGTACCCTCTGTCCTGACCGTGAAGGTACATTGACTTGCTTGACCAGGCTTCACTTCTAGCTCAAGTAGTCGGCTAGAGAAGGCGTATCTGCCAACCGAGCCCGTACTGGGTTGATTAATTATATCAGTCCTCTCCATGCTTCTTCTCGTTTATTATGGTGCATTACTTGCCAGCTGATCTTTGTGTTAATTACAATTGACTCCAAAATGTGCGACTGAGTTTATTTTTTTAAACTAAAGAATACCGTATACTGACAGAAAAATGGGAATGAAAAAGTTATACAAGAAATAAATGTAAATCGCATATTCATCTTCATAACCATCTTACTCTTTTGCCGCAAAGCGCCATGGTATGGGGGTGAAGATAGTTGGCGCTCCAGCATCCAATGGATGGCACTGGATAGTGTCATTCCGTGTGATTGTATAAAGTCTTGGATGTCGTCAATCCATTTTCTTCTGGGGCGTCCTCTTGCTCTCGTAGCAGATCTTCTTTGATGTAGGGCCAGTGCTGGTAGTTGATGGTGTTGCATTCTAACGAGATGGTCGAACCATTTGATCTTATGTCTTTCAACATATGTGGCTCAAGGTCTTGATCCAACTGTTTGTCTAATAACATCATTTCTTACCCGGTCTCGGATAGTTAAGTTGGCAGATCTTTCCAAGCATCTCATTTAACAGTATACTGATGAGAGAAATAAGACGCAGTCAATATTTCTTTGGCGTGTTATTATGAGAAATGAACTTGAAATATTAGTGACAACAGGCACATTTTGATGAAAAGAACAAGCGAAAGGCAGAGAGACACATTTTTGCAAGGATTAGCCATATAGCATTATGGAGGCAGTATCACAGGCCGGGCCAAGTGTGTTCTGATCGTATTAGACGGCGAATCATTGGTTACAGGCATGGCACATGTTGATTATAATGATAATATACTACATGTTGTAAATATTGTTTTAAATCTGCTCAGATCATCCATGAGTGTTCTATGACACAATGTTTTAAATCTGCTCAGATCATCCATGAGTGTTCTATGACACATTGTTTTAAATCTGCTCAGATCATCCATGAGTGTTCTATGAAACATTTTTAATCTTAGAAACGCGCATAAAATATGTAGTCCCAGCAAAGATGATTCAGATGTGTGTAGCAGATACATCATTTTACTTATTTTGTTTTGTCTGCGCTCCTCGCTCGCTTTGAACTCTAGCGTAGTCCATACACACGCTACTCCATCTAATAGCAGTGACCTGATTTTTTGCGTGTGGATTAGCTTTGCCTATTACCAGTGTCCCTCGCCATAAGGCGAACTCACACCGACTTTAGAGGGACATGTAATTTGCATTCCCAAGTCAAGGATGAGAATTAGCAATTTTAGTCCAGCTCACAAGTGTGGGGGATGCACCCGCTACTTCGGCATCAACACTCCGGTTGTTTAAGAACGTGACCTTTTATCCATTCGGCCATGCTGACCTCCCGTCTGTCTCGTGACAAACTTGGCCCCAGTAACAGTCTCGATATATGTCTCCCTGCCATCAGCCAGATGGCCGATCACTGTCGCTGTCATGTGTCCTGTCACTGTCGCTGTCATGTGTCCTGTCACTGTCGCTGCCATGTGTCCTGTCACTGTCGCTGTCATGTGTCCTGTCACTGTCACAGTCATGAGCCATGTCATTACCGATGTCATGTGTCCTGTCGCTGTCGCTGCCATGTGTCCTGTCGCTGTCATGTGTCATGTCACTGTCACTGTCACTGTCGCTGCCATATGTCATGTCACTGTCGCTGTTACTGTCATGTACCCTGTCACTGTCGCTGCCATGTGTCCTGTCGCTGTCGCTGCCATGTGTCCTGTCACTGTCGCTGCCATGTGTCCTGTCACTGTCGCTGCCATATGTCCTGTCACTGTCGCTGTTACTGCCATGTGTCCTGTCACTGTCGCTGCCATGTGTCCTGTAACTGTCGTTGTCATGTGTCCTGTCACTGTCGCTGCCATATGTCCTGTCACTGTCACTGTCGCTGTCATGTGTCCTGTCACTGTCGCTGCCATGTGTCCTGTCACTGTCGCTGCCATGTGTCCTGTCACTGTCGCTGTCATGTGTCCTGTCACTGTCGCTGTCATGTGTCCTGTCACTGTCGCTGTCATGTGTCCTGTCACTGTCGCTGCCATGTGTCCTGTCACTGTAGCTGCCATGTGTCCTGTCACTGTCGCTGCCATATGTCCTGTCACTGTCGCTGTCATGTGTCCTGTCACTGTCGCTGCCATGTGTCCTGTCACTGTCGCTCGCCATGTGTCCTGTCACTGTCGCTGCCATGTGTCCTGTCACTGTCGCTGCCATGTGTCCTGTCACTGTCGCTGTCATGTGTCCTGTCACTGTCGCTGTCGCTGCCATGTGTCCTGTCACTGTCGCTGTCATGTGTCCTGTCACTGTCGCTGTCGCTGCCATGTGTCCTGTCACTGTCGCTGCCATATGTCCTGTCACTGTCACTGTCGCTGTCATGTGTCCTGTCACTGTCGCTGCCATGTGTCCTGTCACTGTCGCTGCCATGTGTCCTGTCACTGTCGCTGTCATGTGTCCTGTCACTGTCGCTGCCATGTGTCCTGTCACTGTCGCTGCCATGTGTCCTGTCACTGTCGCTGCCATGTGTCCTGTCGCTGTCGCTGCCATGTCCTGTCGCTGTCACTGTCATATGTCCTGTCACTGTCGCTGTCGCTGCCATGTGTCCTGTCACTGTCACTGCCATGTGTCCTGTCGCTGTAGCTGCCATGTGTCCTGTCACTGTCACTGCCATGTGGCCTGTCACTGTCGCTGTTATGTCTCCTGTTACTATCGCTGTCATGTCCTGTCACTGTCGCTGTTATGTCTCCTGTTACTATCGCTGTCAAGTGTCCTGTCACTGTCGCTGTTATGCGTAAAGCACCAGTCACTTCCTGCTTCCATCTACGCTGGATTCATATTATTCTCCTCCTCCAGGGCACATTTTCCCCATAACCCCTTTTTCTGTTCTAGACCTTGTTATCTCTGTACACATCCATCGCCAAGTTTGGTTTAACTACTGAAATATGAGCCGCATTGTACGTGCACAATCTTGTGAGGTGACCAAACCATTGAATCAGTTATTCTTTAATGAAGTGCATGATTTTTTTCTGAACTAGTCTTCCTCTAATATCCTCATTCCTCCACTCGCGGTAACTCTCACAGTTCTTCGGAACTCTACTTGTTTCAATCCATTTAGTGTTTTAATTACCTTAGCTTTTGCACAGAATGTTGCGTCTTGTGTTAATCCAGAGATTACATTTCCTTCGTCTTCCAGCCGAATTCAGTTGAATTGACTGGAGATGATTTGAGTTTAGTTGACTTGATTTGAGGTCAGTTAACATGAGTTGACTTGAGTAGAGTAGAGTGAAGTGGATTGGAGTTGAGTGGAGTAGAGTGATATTGAGTGGAATTGACTTAACTTGACTTGAGCTGAGTTCACTTGACTTGATTTGGCTTGACTTGATTTGATCTGACTTGAACTGAATTCACTTGACTTTAGTTTACTTGAATTTAGTTGACTTGACTTAACTTGATTTAACATGACTTGAAGTGAGATGACTTAACTTGATTTGACTTTAGTGGAGTAGTGTTGAGTGGAGTAGACTCAAGAATCTTCATCACATCACTCGGGACATTCCCATAGAGGCTCCGTCCGCATCTTCAACAGCTGTCAGCAGAGAACCATGCATTTAAAACACTGAGAGTCTGTTACTGCTCTCTACTCATGGGTTGATCTGTAGACATATTTGTTTTGTCGGTTATCATCACTGCTGCTTTCTTGGAATTACATTGTGTTGTTTAATGTTACTGTTGCACTGGCTGAATAGCCGGCTTCGCGGCGAAGGTGTTACGGGCAAAGTTCGTAGTCCCGAATACCCACGTTCGAAACTCAGTTGCAGGCGATTTGGCAGCAGACCGCCTTGCGCTGTTTTTTTTTTTATCGAAATGGTATGGGTGCCGATTGTTCAGAAAGCAATGGCAAATTACTGAACATAAAATTGCCAAGAGATCACAGTAGCAAATAATACTGGTGTTGACTGCGACGTGCTGTAAAGGATATGCAACTAACTAACTTAACTTACTGAATTATGTTTCTGAAGTGCCATTTGCGTTGCTGTTAGTGCCCCGCAGACTGGCTTGGGTGATGATGCTTCTCCACATATTGCGATCTCCAATGTCAAGTATGAAGTCACTTGCTGACTTCTTTCCCTGCAATGACACAAGTCTGTCAAGCATTTTCTCTGTCTTCCTCTGTTTCTCTTTCCACGAACCTTTGCAGCTGTCACAATATACTCCCGTTTGTAACAGAATCACACATGCTAAAAATGCATTTTGTGGATCATCATCTCATCAAGTAAGATTTCTGATCAGAGCTCACATTTCAGCTCAGACAACCATATACCGGCCTCAAACATCTGCCTTCTTTGTTCTTGATAAGTTCCACCAATGTGATCTTCCATGCCTACACCGGTCAGTTGGACTGAAATGTTGACTTCTCGTCCTTGACTTGGGGACATAAATTACAAGTACCTCAGAAGTCCAAGTGGGTTCCCCTGATGGCGAAGGACACGGGTAATGGGAAAAACTAATCCACGCGCAAAAATCAGTCCAGCATACTAGAAGAATTAGCACACGCTTGAGTTCAAAGCGAGCGAATGCCAACACCAATTTTTGTTTGTCAACCTCACTTTTTAACACCCTCGAACCTTTCCGGTTGTTACAAGTTTGTCGATAATCGTCACGATGCAGCCTGTCGTGTGCAGACCTGTGCGCTCACCGGGCACCGAGCAGACGCTGGATCCAATGCTAGTTCCCATGCCTAATGCAATTTGATGCCCAGGGTGTCTGCAATGTGATATGTCCATTGTCCCTGCTTTCTGACCCACTGTCTCGACATGTCTATTCCCAGGATGTCTGCAGTGTAATATATCTGTCGTCCTGCTGTCTTACCCTTGTCTCGACATGTCTATGTCCGGGGTGTCTGCAATATATGTCCATCTTCCTGCTGTCTGACTCCTGTCTAGACATGCCTATGCCCAGGGGTTTCCTGCTGTCTGACCCCTGTCTCGACAAGTCTATGCCCAGGTTGTCTGCAATATGATATCTCCATCGTCCGGCAGCCTGACTCCTGTCTCGACATGTCTGTGCCCAGGATGTCTGAAATGTGATATGCCCATCGTCCGGCAGCCTGACCCCTGTCTCGAACATGTCTATGCCCGAGAGTTTCCTGCTGTCTGACCCCTGTCTCTACGTGTCTTTGCCCAGGAATGTCTGCAATGTGATATCTCCATCGTCTTGCTGCCTGACTTCTGTCTCGATACGTCTATCCCCAGGATGTCTGCAATGTGATATCCCCAGTGTCCTGTTGCCTGACCCCTGTCTCGTCTCCCACGAACCATGCACTCCATTAATGTTTTTCTAAATCTTTATAACGTTCACTATCAACATCATCACGTGCCATGTCGATAAGGATGGGCGACCGTGTTTCGCCATCTCACACGATCACCTAAGTCGTAGTTCTCTAATTCTATATTAAATTCAAAACAATGTTTTCCTAAAGTGAAATTTAATAACGTAGACACAAACAATAGATTGCACGATATATTACCTGGCATATTTCGCTCCATCTCGTCAGGTACATACAGCAGAAATCACACAACAAGTTATTAGATAAGTCTTCTAGCTGTAGAGCCGGCTCTGGGCGAAAGGCGTTACAGACGCAACTTGTAATCCGGCATTCGAAACACAGCTGCGGGCAATTTAGAAGCAGACCGCCTCGCGTTGGTTTCCATACAATGGTATGAGTTTTCGTCGTTCAGAAAGCAATGGCAAACTATTGAACGTCAACTTGGCCAGTAATCACAAACAGTCAAACAAAACAAAAAAACGCTGGTGTTGACAGCCACGTCCTTACATGATTTCAGTTATTTATGGACTGAATGATTCGATGTGCGATGAGGACGATCTGTCGGCTAACTAACTAACTAGAATTTCAAGTATGCGTTTAAGATACTATTTAAGAGTCAGTTTTCTTCGTTGTTTCGATCTTGTAGAATATCAGTGTGCTGTTTTTATTTTGTTGTCAACGGTATTCTAAAAACTGTGTAACTTTTAAATTAAAAAACCAACATGTTTTCCTTTCATCATTATCATCATCATCATCATCATCGTGTGCCATGCCGATAAGTGAGGGCGGTAATGTCTCGTATCTCACACACTGTTTTATTTAGTGAAATGGTCTATGACTCACGCCCGTGTGTTGCCAGGGGAGAGATACTGGTCCTCAAAAAACATTACGTCATTGCGAGTGCTGTGTCACAGGTCCTTTGTCATCCAGTGTCTTGTCGGCTGGCTTAGGCGATCATGCTTCTCCACACATTGCGATCTCTGGCGACATGGATCAGTTCGTGTTTTGTCTCCCTTCCGTGCCATGACACAAGACTGTCCAGAATTTTCTCTTGCTATCTCTCTTTCCATAAATCATTTCCGTTGTCACAACATGTTCCAGGTTTTGTCTTCTTTTAATGTAGTCCAAAAGAAACGATGACTGCCTATTTCTGATGTATGTGATAAGTTCTCTTTGCGGCTTAGCCACCCTCAAAATGTACAGATTGCTCATCTCACTTATCTCACCATCTCACATTTTCGCATGAGTAACACATACCTAGTTCTTCCATTTCGTATTGCTCATTTTGGCTGTCAAATTAATTCTCAGCATTCTACCATAAAACCACATATTCAAGGCTTCCAGGGTTATATTTTCGCCTCTTTAATAGTTGTCCAGCATTCGCAGCCGTATGTTAAAATTGGTTCTATGTAACATGCAAGAACACGTTGTCTTAACTTCCACTGACAAGTACTTATTACATCAAATGTTCATCACGTGACAGAATGCGGTGTTTGCTTGTCCCATTTTGTTCTTTACCTTTGTGAACAGGTTCCTGGTACTGTGTAAATTCTGTATTTCTTTGGGCAATATACGTTTGACTTGTATTGAGCAGACCATACATAATCGCTGATTACTGAATCAATATCTTCAATCTCTGCGACATTGCCAATGCCTTCATTGTTGATAGTGGGTTTTCTTTGACACGTAGCTTTTGCTTGTGACTTTGATTTTATCCTGTTTAAACTTCAGAGCAAGCTTTTCATCTTCACTGTGTCCTTTGTTGGATAATGTTAACTCTTTTAATTCCTAAGGAAAAGTTGAGAGAAGTATCATTTAATGTTCAAATCTACATTATGGGACATGATTTCCACCAATTATGAGAGGATCGTTAGTGTCAATGGTCTTATATTTTTTGACATTTCTCGTTACATTTTCGCTATAGACGATGAACACACCTCTTTAATAGTTGTCCAGCATTCGCAGCCGTATGTTAAAATTGGTTCTATGTAACATGCAAGAACACGTTGTCTTAACTTCCACTGACAAGTACTTATTACATCAAATGTTCATCACGTGACAGAATGCGGTGTTTGCTTGTCCCATTTTGTTCTTTACCTTTGTGAACAGGTTCCTGGTACTGTGTAAATTCTGTATTTCTTTGGGCAATATACGTTTGACTTGTATTGAGCAGACCATACATAATCGCTGATTACTGAATCAATATCTTCAATCTCTGCGACATTGCCAATGCCTTCATTGTTGATAGTGGGTTTTCTTTGACACGTAGCTTTTGCTTGTGACTTTGATTTTATCCTGTTTAAACTTCAGAGCAAGCTTTTCATCTTCACTGTGTCCTTTGTTGGATACTGTTAACTCTTTTAATTCCTAAGGAAAAGTTGAGAGAAGTATCATTTAATGTTCAAATCTACATTATGGGACATGATTTCCACCAATTATGAGAGGATCGTTAGTGTCAATGGTCTTATATTTTTTGACATTTCTCGTTACATTTTCTCTATAGACGATGAACAGTTGTGAGAACCGAATGCATCACAGTCCTTCTCTGCTTCAAAAGTTTTTGATATTTCACCAGCTAATCTGACATCTAATTTTTGTTCTTGACACGTTGATGCAGTTAAGTGAGTCAAATTTGGGTGTCGTTTCTCCCCCAGGCCGTTGCAGCCGCATCCGCAAGTGTAAATTAAAGCTACATGCTAAGATTTATCGCCTAAGCCATGATTTTAGTACACTGTATTGGGGTAGCCTGGTAGCGCCTGTGAAGTAGACTCTAGTGTCATTGAAGGATATTGTATCGCCATTGAAAGGAACTGTAGCACAATTGTAGGAGACTGTAGCACTATTGAAGCAGACTGTAAGGGCTGTTGAATGAGACTGTAGCACTATTGATGGAGACTGTTGCGCTATTGGAGACCGTAGCGCTATTGAATTAGTCTGTGGCACTATTGAATTAAACTGCAGAGCTATTGAAGGAGATTGTAGCACTATTTGAAGAAGTAGTTCGAATTTTTGGAATCTAGTCAGACTGCGCCGGTCTCTCTGGCCGAGGGGTTACACCACTTTCTCCGTAATCCCGTTTATCACGCAGTCTCGTAGCGGGCGAGAACTGGGAGCGGTTCCACCCCCCCCCCCCCCCTGGTGACTTGCGGGATAACTGAGCCGGCCGCTCAGAAAGCAATGGCAAACTACTGAGCGTAATCTTGCCAAGAAATCAACAGACAGCTGAAAGATGCTGCTGTTGACAGCGATGTCCTGTAAAAGAATATGCGAATTTAAAAAGAAAAGTCAGACTGCAACGAAAATAATACTTTATCAACCAAATCAGTCCCTTCTTCTTCGCTCTTCTTCGTTGGCCCTCCGCACCCACGTTAAGTTCTCTAATACAATCGGTAGTTAGTTGAACTTTCCTGACATCCCCGTACAGTTGCTTGAGCGAAAATTGGAAGGCGCCATATTTGTTTACATTTATTGCCTGTAAGTAGGGCAGGCCTGTAGAAGGCAACTGTCCGTGACGGGTGTATTGCCGGCCCACACCCAAACCCAAACCCACAGATACAGATCCAGTGAAGGTATCTTGAGCTTATGTGGGTATATGATATGTTAATCTGTGTTGTCCTGTTCACAATCTAAACAGGATGAAAGTTGCCGTGACGGTTTCTGATACGGGTCATTAATCATATGTTCCGTGCCGGCTTGTGTGCGTGTTTTCTTGTCAGAAACTTACATTGTAATGTTTGCTCTATCGTCATAAGTTGCGCTTATCTACGATTATTTAAGATTGGCAACCTACACATTTTTCTTGTAAATGTCTGCCCAATGACGCTTTGTCTAGATATCTGGATTTATGCCGGTCTCCCTGGTGAAGGCATTAACGACTTTCTCCGTAATCACGTATATCCACGTGAGGAACACGGCTGCGCGAGATTCGGCAGCGGGTCGCGTCGCGTTGGTTACTTACGGGGTATGTATGCCGGTCGCTTAGAAAGCAATGGCAAACTATTGAGCTTAATCTTGCCAAGAACATCAACAGCAGCCGAAAAATAAAGGTGTTGATTGCAACGTCCTGTAAGGGATATGCAACTTAAAATTTAAAACATAAAATCTGGACTTATGCAAATATGCAAAACACCGTGAGATTAAGTTTGCCGGAAGTTGGTTGGTTGTTTGGTTGGTTGATTAGTAACTAGGTAGGTGGGTCGATGATTAGGTAGATGGGTCCGTTGGTAGGTTGGTACGTAGGTAGGTGGGTAGGTAGGTAGGTACTTAGGTAGGTAGGTAGGTTGGTAGGTAGGTGGTAGGTGGATGGTTAGGTAGGTGGGTAGGTTGGCTGGTATGTGGATGGTTAGGTAGGTGGGTAGGTTAGTAGGTGAATAGTTAGGTAGGTGGGCAGGTTGGTAGGTGGATGGTTAGGTAGGATGGTAGGTTAGTAGGTGGATGGTTAGGTAGGTGAATGGTTAGGTAGGTGGTTAGGTAGGTGGGTAGGTTGGTAGGTCTATGGTTAGGTAGGTGGGTAGGTTAGTAGATTGATGGTTAGGTAGGTTGATGATTAGGTAGGTGTGTAGGTTAGTAGGTGGATGGTTAGGTAGGTGGATGGTTAGCTAGGTGGGTAGGTTGGTAAGTGGATGGTTAGGTAGGTGCATGGTTAGGTAGGTGGGTAGGTTGGTAGGTGGATGGTTAGGTAGGTGGGTAGGTAGGTGGGTAAGTTGGTAGGTCTATGGTTAGGTAGGTGGTTAGGTTAGTAGGTGGATGGTTAGGTAGGTGAATGATTAGGTAGGTGTGTAGGTTAGTAGATGGATGGTTAGGTAGGTGAATGATTAGGTAGGTGTGTAGGTTAGTAGGTGGATGGTTAGGTAGGTGGATGGTTAGGTAGGTGTGTAGGTTAGTAGATGGATGGTTAGGTAGGTGAATGATTAGGTAGGTGTGTAGGTTAGTAGGTGGATGGTTAGGTAGGTGGATGGTTAGCTAGGTGGGTAGGTTGGTAAGTGGATGGTTATGTTGTTAGTTAGCAAGTTAATTAGTTAATTAGTTAGTTACTTAACTAGCTAGTTGGTTGGTTGGTTAGTTAAATATTTATTTAGTTAGCTAGTTACTAATTTAGTTATTGTGTATGTTGGTATGTCGTTAGTTAGTAAGTTAATTAGTTAGTTAATTAATTAGCGAGTTAGTTAATTGGTTAGTTAGTTAGTTAGTTAGTTAGTTAGTTAGTTAATTAGCTAGGCTGTTAGCTAGAATTTTAGGTGACTGTTTGGTTTGTTGATTGGCTAGTTAGTTTATCGGCAAGCCGACCAGTCATGCAGTAGATCATGCTCATTACACATTGAACTGTTAGTCCAAAATGTCCTTTCCCTTATGATGACATGCCCAAAGAATGTGGACTGTCTTCTTATGATGTGATCCAGGTCTCATTGTGAGTTAACTTCTGTCAAGATATTTTCATTACTCTTTTCTTTCCGTCCACAATGTTCTCATCATTTGTCTTCTATACGATATTTTGGCAACTTTCACGTATAATAATTCCTCACTTGTATGCTAATCGTCCACGAATTGCGTCTGTGCATGAGGATTGCCTCATTATATTTCTTAAGTACTACTTATTTTATGTTCTTTCATAATTTAATCAATTTCAAATTAAGATATTTGCTTTGTAAATGGTAACTTTAAATACACAGAACACCTCAATATATAGCCCCCAGTTTCTTTCTAAAGACCACACAATAGGGTTATGAGCTCAGTGCATGCAACTTTAAGCACCGACGGAGAATCAGCTGTGTGCATATGACATTCATTCATTCATTCATTCATTCACGTGCCATGCCGATAAGCATGGGCGAGTCATGTTTCGCCATCTCAGTCAATCACCAGATTTGTGGATCAGACCTGTGTTATTGTCTCGACCAAGCCTTGTGGTAAAGCAATCCAGGTATTTACTTGTCTGCCTTCCTCTTGTTCTCTTCCCCTCGATCTTGCAAAGTGCCACCAAGTTCTCTAGTGTTACGTCTTCTCATAATGTGCGCAAAAATGCTGACTGCCTGCGTCTAATTGCTCTAATCATTTTACGGCTTTCATTTGCTTCATGTAAGACTTGGTCATTTGTTTTTCTGTCTATTTATGACATTCTTTGCATTATCCTCAGAAATCACATTTCCACTGCCACTAGATGTTTTTCAGCTTGTATTTTAAATAGTTCCTATTAATGTGTTGTTGATTTTGGAACCAAGATAATACAAATGTGTAACAATTTTATGTTCCTAATTGTTGATTGTGATCTTTGACTGGCTTGTAATTTTCTCCATAGACATTATGTTTACTTGTTTCAAGTTCAGAAGTTTTTTTTTTTGGGTTTTGTTTCGCATTCGCTCGCTTTGAACTCAAGCTTAGTCCGTACACCTGCTACTATTTCTAGTGCTTGTTTGCGTGTGGATTAGGTGTCCTTATTACCAGTGTCCATCGCCATCTTACGAACCCATTCCGACGTCAGAGGTCATTTATATCCCCAAGTCAAGGTCGAGAAGTCAACATTTTAGTCCAATTGGACGGTGTAGGGATTGAACCCGCTACCTCGGTATTAGCACACCGGATGTTTAAGAATGAGCTCTCTTATCTATTCGGCCATTCTGACCTTTATGATGATTTTGACTGTCTTTTGACAGCGGGATTATCCATTCTGATCCTTTAGCACAATTTAAGAGAAGGATCATGTCACTGTAGTATAAATGTTAAATTGTTTGCTATAATAGCGCTCGCCAGAAATACCTCTATCATTTATGCTGCATTGTGTATATTCTATACATGAAAAACTAGCAAACATTTATCACTAATATTTGCATTAATCCTCTTTATTATTTTTCTTATACTGCTTGTCACTTGCCCTTTGTCGTTGGATACAAACCACTTACTGAGAGACGATCCTCACTTTGTGAAGCCTTTTGTTTCTTTGGGGCAGTTAAGCTATTGTTGTTGTTGTCTTCCACTTCTGCTGCTAGGCGTCGTAGGGAGGAGTAATTGTGTTCCAGCGACTGTGATTAGCGCCTTTCCTTCAAGTCCCTTCATGATTTTTTAGCAGTATTTTTCTAGGATCAAGTAAATTCCCTATCGGTGTGCAAGACCTATCATAGGTTCATGACCTATTTAATTAACCTTTGAGCCGGCAGCATCTGCAGCCAACCCTGTTCCAGACGTACTGGTCATCCTTTCCTCTGGAGAAAACAAGGCAAGAGAGGGATCATGCTGCATGGGCATCACATGTTCTCTGAATCCAAGCCCAGGCATTGTGCGATGGAATTTTAGGTCTAGTTCCAATCCACATACTTTCGCCTGTAAAGACGGCAAGGTGCCTCTACTATTTGCTACACCCACCAACGCATGTGGTTGTGTTGTGCAGCTAACATTACAATGACACTTATATGATATCTATCGGATGTTCCACAAGATGTTCTGTCGGATTCCAACAGCATGCGATTCAGATTTTGTCCTAGTCCCAAGCACCCATTGAAGCAGGCAGCTGTGGCGGATCAGCACCAAATTGGCCTGGGGGCTGCCCAGCTCGGGCGGTAGCTGATCAGTGACACCTGTAGGTGTCTCCCACCGTCAGAGGCAACGCGTGGCGCCCCATGTCTACGCCAATTGACAAGGAATTATAACCCGTAAATGCCACGTCCCGCTTTGATTTCGAGACCGGTTAAGACCAGGGATGGAGTTATACCTCTCCATAGCAGAAAGCCTGGGTTAAAATATAGAGACTCTGTGTTGCCCATGCAGCATGATCCCTCTCTCCTCCTGCCTGGTTCACTCCAGAGGAAGGGTAACACCAATACATCTGGAACAAGACAAGCTGCAGAAGCTGCCGGATCAGCAAAGCAATGCTCTAACTGAACACCTGTCGGAGCTTCGATCCTAGACCAGCTGCGAAACAAGGCTTAGGGCCTGGTCTGCCCTGCCATGACATTTTGCTTTAGGTTGCATTTTCTCGCACCAGGAAAAGGCTTGTACCCTACCCATTGCGCTCTTCCGCCCGACGCCGTTGGCACAATGTGGGGCGTCGGGTTTGGTAAGCGCCGCCCAACAGTTCGGCGCTAACAGAAAGCAGGTAGTACCGTCTGCTGTCATCACGGTAGCTCAGACATATCTGACACACACACACACGCACGCACGCACGCACGCACGCACGCACGCACACACACACACACACACACACACACAAACATACACATATATAGATATGTCTTAGGAGGATGGATGATGGTAGAATACCAAAGGACATCTTTTTTTGGTGAATTACAGATGGGTAAGAGATCTCATGGTCGGCCTCTACTACGATACAAAGATGTGTGTAAGCAAGACATGATTGATACATGCATTGATAATGCACATTGGAAGCAAGTCGCCGCTGAACGTGTTGCATAGAGGGCAAACATCAGAAATGGACTAAAGACAAAGCAGAAAATTATTGCAGATAAGTCGCACACCGAGCTTGTGAGACGTAAGGTGGTGCATGATGGTGGAAATGACCACGTGTTCACATGCACGCACTGTGAACGAACATTTACAGCGCTAATTGGCCTTATCAGTCACATTCGCTACCGCCATAGGTAAAAGTTATTAAGCCTTTTTGAAGCGCAAACTATCGTCTGTCAAGACGGTAAGGTGGCATATATACATTGGCACCTTTCCGTCTTGACAGACGATAGTTTGGTACATTGTGCTTCAAAAAGGCTTAATAACTGTCATATGGCAATAACTACGATCCATGGCGGTGGCGAGTGTGGCTGGTAAGGCCAATTCTTGCTGCAAATGTTTGCCCACAGTAGGTGCATGTGAAAACATGGTCATTTCCACCATTTTGCACCATCTTACGTCTCTCACGCTCTGTGTGTGCTTTATCTGCAATCATTTTCTCCTTTGTCTTTATTCCATTTCTGATAGTTGTCCTCCATGCAACACGTTCAGCGGCGACGTGCTCCCATTGTGCATTATCAATGCCTGTATCAATCATGTCCCGCTTACACACATCTTTGTATCGTAGTAGAGGCCGACCCTGAGATCTCCTACCCGTCTGTAATTCACCAAAAAGATGTCCTTTGGTATTCTACCATCATCCATCCTCCTAACGTGTCCTATCCATCTAAGTCTACGAAGACTGAGCATGGAATACACCGTCACACAACCTGATCTTTCCAATACTTCAGTATTTGTGATTTTGTCTTGCCACTTAACACCAAGTATTCTTCGCAGACACCGCATATGAAAGCTGTTTAAACGTTTCTCTTGGCGTGAGTAAGTTGTCCAGGTTTCACTGCCATAAAGAAGAGTACTAAGGACACAGGCTTGGTAGACGAGGACTTTTGTTTTGGCAGTAAGCTTCCTGTTCTCCCAGACTCTTTTTGCTAACATGTTCATTGTTGTTGCTGCCTTGCCAATCCTGATGTTGATTTCCTGATCGAGGGATAATTTGCTATTTACCTCTGATCCAAGATATGTAAAATGGTCTACTATCTCCAGTTCGGCGTCGTCAATAAAGATTGATGGTACACCATGTGCACCTTGTGACATAATCTGTGTCTTCTTTTTGTTAATTGTTAAACCAAATTCAGAGCAAGCATTGGAGAATGCAGATAGTAGATATTGTAATTCTTCCTCAGAGTGGGTCGTAATCGCAGCATCATCCGCAAATAGCAACTCTCTGATTAGTACCCTGCTAATTTTGGTCTTGGCCTTCAATCTCTGAGCATTATAGAGGCCACCATCTGAGCGTGAGTGAATGTATATACCATCATCCTGATCACGAAAGGCATATTTCAGTAGAAGTGAAAAGTATATCCCAAAGAGGGTGGGGGCTAGTACACAACCTTGCTTAACTCCACTCTTGATTTCAAACTCTTCTGAAGTTGAGCCATCAAACTTGATTATACCCTTCATGCCTGTGTGGAACGATTCCACAATGGACAGAAGAGGTGGTGGACAGCCAATCTTCTTTAGTGCTTTGAACAGACCCTCACGACTGACCAAATCGAATGCCTTTGTGAGGTCGATGAAGGCAATAAACAGTGGCTGATTTTGTTCCCGGCATTTTTCTTGCATCTGTCGCAATGAGAATATCATATCAATGGTAGACCGGTTCTGACGGAAGCCTCACTGTGATTCGGGGTAGACTTGATCTCCCAGGACTTGAAGTCTGCGCAGGACAATTCTGGCAAATACTTTCCCAACAATACACAGAAGTGAGATACCCCTATAGTTGTTGCAGTCGCTCCGATCTCCCTTGTTCTTGTACAGCGTTATGATGTTTGAATCTTTGAAATACTGTGGGACTTGTCCTTCTCGCCAGCATAGCTCTATTAGCTGGTGGATCTGTAGAGCGAGGGTGTCTTGCCCACTCCTGATCACCTCTATTGGAATCCCATCCTTACCTGGAGCCTTGCCAGATGCAAGCTCATTTATAGCACACTTAACTTCTGTTATAGTGGGAAGTGTGTCCAGGTGGTCAAGAGTTGGCAGGGCCTCTATGGCGTTGAGGGCATCATCCGCCAGCTTGGTCTCACTTGAGTAAAGCTCTAAATAGTGCTCGACCCATCTATCCATCTGCTGTTTCTTATCAGTGATGATTTCTCCAGTCAAGGTTTTCAGCGGTGCACTTCTTTTGATCATTGGACCACAGGCTTTTTTTATCCCTTCATACATGCTTCTGATGTTTCCCTTATCACTTGCGATTTGAATGGACTCACATAACTTGATCCAATAGTCATTCGCACACTGCCTGGCAGCCTTTTGTACATCCTTCCTCGCTTGCTTCAGCTCACTCAGAGTGTTACGCGTTGGTCTTTCCTTGTTTCTTAAGAGAGCTATCTTCTTTTTATCAATCAAGGGCTGCAGTATCTGGCTGTTTGCCGCAAACCAGTCCTGCCTCTTATGATCCACAGTGCCGTAAACTCCTACCGCTGTTTTATAAATAGTTTCCTTAAGTTTACTCCATTTATCATTTACTATACAATTTTCTGATGTATCAATGAAAGCGTCCTCAAGTTGCTGTTGAAATTCAAAGCACTTTCCAGGATCGTGAGTGTTAATAATATTAATCCTGGGGCTAGACTTGTGTTTAGCTGTGTAGATTCTCTTTGGTCTCAGTCTAACCCTTGCAACAACCAAAGAATGATCTGTATCACAGTCAGCACTGTGGTAACTTCGAGTTAATGATGTATGGTTCAGATGTTGTCTCCGTGTGATAATGAAGTCCAGCTGATGCTAATGGCCGGATCTTGGATGTTTCCATGTGACCTTATGCATCTCTTTTGTTTTAAAAAAGGAGTTTGTAATACATAGGTCATTTCTAGTGCAATGCTCCAGCAGCCTTTGCCCATTATCATTCATGCGACCGATGTTGTATTTTCCAAGGCACACTGGCCATGAACTCGAGTCCTTGCCCACACGAGCATTGAAATCACCGAGCATATAAATGTAGTCGGATTTTGGAACTGCCTTGATCGCAGAGTCTAGCTGCTCATAGAATGTATCTGTCACATCATCAGAGGAAGTGAGTGTCGGTGCATATGCAGTGAGAATGGTGGCAAATCCACAAGAGGTTGCCAAGCGTAGTGATAATAATCTTTCATTACCTCCAGCTGGGATATCAATCATTCCCAGTAGCGAATTCTTCACTGCAAAGCCCACACCGTGTTGCCTTTTTTCTGCCGGCCCTCTTCCCTTCCAAAAAAAGGTGTAATTGTTTTCCCTGAGTGACCTTTCCTCAGCGAGGCGAGTCTCCTGCAGGCCAGCAATATCAATGTTAAGACGATTGAGTTCAGCATCAATCACAGCCGTTTTTCTCACATCGTCAATATTTGTCAAGTCAGTGGAAAATCCTGGACACATGGTTCTCACGTTCCAGGTTGCAAGCCGTAGCTTGAGGTTTCTATTATTCTTTTTATTTGTACCTAGTGCATTGGTTTTACAGCCTGCGATTCAGATTTTGTCCTAGCCCCAAGCACCCATTGAAGCAGGCAGGCTGTGGCGGATCAGCACCCAATTGGCCCGGGGCTGCCCAGCTTGAGGCGGGCGGTAGCTGATCAGTGACACCTGTAGGTGTCTCCCACCGTCAGAGGCAACGCGTGACGCCCCATGTCTACGCCAACTGACAAGGACTTATAACCCGTAACAGTTGCCTCTCGCTTTGATTCCGAGACCGGTTAAGACCAGGGATGGAGTTATTGCCTCTCCATAGCACAAAGCCTGGGCTAGAATGGCATATATATATATATATATATATATATATATATATATATATATATATACATTGAGTGACAATACGTAACCTAGAATGGGTAAGGAGCAAGAGAAACGCAGAGATCATTACCTGGATAGTTTGGCTATGTGGTATAATGGAGACGAGAACACGTGTCTGGTCCGAGATTCTCGTGAAATGGCGAAAGAAATCGCCCATGTATAAAACATTGGCACGTGATGATAATAGACAACACTCAAAGAGAGTTGTTGTTGTTGTTGTTGTTGTTGTTGTTGTTGTTGTTGCATATACTTAACAGGACGTTGAAATCAACCCCAAGTTAATTATTTGGGCAAGTTTACTTTCAGTAGTTTGCCATTGCTTTCTAAAATGAGATGCCAACGTTGTAGTCCAACTTAATTCCTGTGTATGGATTGAACCCTCTACCGTACCATCAAAACACCGAAAGTTTAAGGACAAATGTTCTTTTCCTTTCGGCCGTGCCGACTGCTCATTCAACCATACAGAGCTGTCTGAATGCCCGTATTCAAATCAACAAAGCGGAACTGCTATTGGTCGTAGGTGTTAACATTTATCGGCTGTTGAATGAAGTTAACAAAAGTCGCATCTTTGGTTGAGGGCACTGGGAGGTCGGGTGTCATAGCACGCGTGTTTCATGTCAAATCTATAACAGGTCGGGTGTAAGAGAAAACGTGTTTCATGGCAGATCTATAATAGGGCGGATGTCATATCATTTCAGATCAATTGTAGATCGGGGCCGTCTCCCTGGCGAAGGTTTTATCGACTGTCTTCGTAATCCCGTGTCGTCACATAGGGGAGCACAGCTGCGCGAGATTCGGTAGCGGATTGCGTCGCGTTGGTTACTTACGGGGGTATGTGAGCCTGTCGCTCAGAAAGGATTGGCAAACTACTGAGCGTAATCTTGCCAAGACATCAACGTCAGCGGTAAAATGCTGGTTTTGACAGCGATGTCCTGTAAATAGGATGTGTGTGTGTGTGTGGGGGGGGGGGGAGTAGAGCGGATGTCATAGCACACTACTCTTATGTTAGATCTATATTAAGGCTGGTTTTATAGCACGCTTATCTCATATGTGATCTGGGAATAATGCGGGTCTCATAGCACGCGTGTTTCATGTCGGGTCTATAGTAGGTCGGTTGTCATGGAACGCGTGTTTCATGTCGGATCCAGGGCCGGATTAAGCCATCTTGGTGCCCTAGGCACAAACCCACATGGGTGCCCCCTACTGCCCCGGGCCCCCGATCCTCCACTGACTGCTGGTATGTTCAATATTATGCAAAAATCTAAGAAAGAAAAACAGTTGTGAAATGTAAACACATATGTTTGTACTACTATCACTCATATAAAACCTACAATAAGGTATTTCTGTATTAAAATTAATAGTTAATTAATTTTGTAATAATAGTAGACAAAAATACTGTAACTTTTTGATAGATAAGAAAGTCAGAGAGAGCACACATTTACATTTTAAAGTTCTTTTTTTCTAGATTTACGTCTGGCAAAGTTTTTGAGTACATCAACAAAGTTAATTTTGCGCAACAAGTCTGCCTCAATCATCAGCAAAGATAAGGAATCAAGCCTTTCTTGTTTCATTGTCGATCTACTTGGATTTTTTTGTACGTTTCAACTGAGAAAAAGAGCGCTCAGTTGAACAGTTCGTAACCGTTAATGTTAAAAATATGCGCAAGGCGATTTCTACATTTGGACAAGCACACTCGATGTTGTCTCTAACTATTACTTTGTAGAGTTCTGCATGACTGAACGTGTTGTTGTCAGATTTTGATGCACGAAACTTGTGGCGAATATATGAGTGGAACTGTTGTAGTTCAGTATATAAATTATTGTTCAGATCTTCAGGATAAGCATTTATTAGTCCTTCACAACTCTGAGATGTTTGTGGTACATCGACCAAACAAGAAAATCGAACTGCTAGATCATTATATACCTGTCCTCGTCTACTGATCTCTGTCTAAAGTTTGTCAACAATGGTGTAGAAAGCAGATATACGAAAATTGTCTCTGGCATTCTGAGATACCTCAGGGGCATCACCATCAATGACCACTGTCTTTCGTTTACGATTACGGGTCAAAGTTGACTTATAATCCACGCCTGGTGTTATTTCTTTTGCAGCTTCTTCAAATCTTTCAAATTCATTTCTAGATTCATGCAAGTGATCTGCTAGTGAAGAATACAAATCAGCACACGTTTTCAAGTTCACGTGCTCATTTTGTAGAGCTTGACTGACCCTGTGAAAATGTTGTAACACTTCTTCCCAAAAGACAAGCATGAAAGCAAATTCTAATTTTTGCCCTTCTTTGCAAGTTTTTTATTCTCTTCTGGTGTCCACCCTTCTGGTTTTTTTT